>UESW01000599.1:0-28701 GCA_900491605.1 Calamus simplicifolius | reverse complement strand
TTTATCTATAGAGATTTAGGAGGAAGAATTTTTATTAATCAAGATTTTAATAAAAAAACTTTTTGTTATTTGGTAACTACATTTTTAAAGTGCTACAAAACTTCCACATCTATTTAACAATCAAATTAAGAAAATACTTTTAGTAATACAAAATGACCCAAAAAAAACATTACATGGTACTTTCGATCATCCAACTATATCAAAAATAATTATTATAAAGTATTCTTAATTTATAACTTATTTATTTGTTATATATATTACTTTTGTAATATTATATTATAATATATTACATTATATTATATTCTCAAGTTAGGTCAGGCTTATTTTTTCTAAACCCACACTTGGTCCTAAATTTGAGTAGTCCTAAAAAATTAGGCTTGGCCTAGCCTTATGGGCCAAAAACCTTGGCTCAAGCTTTGAAATTTTCAGATTAGGCTTAGGCCAACCCACCCCTACTCATAAATATAAGATGTCTCTAACAAAGTCCACGCTATGCATATTTCAAGTTGGATGTAAGTGCTAGAAGAGTCCTTAACAAAGTCCACACTACAAATCCAAGAATCAAAGATGGTGGTGCTCCTATAGAGAATGAAGGATCAATATCACATCGTCGTGGCAATCTATCTCACAATCTCAATATCTCATGATCCCATAATTTGATGATCTCTACTCCTCCACAGTGTTAATATAATGAGGAGATTCAAATTGGTTTGATCTCTCATATTATAAGGATCAAAGTGGTAGAGTTCGGGAAGAGTTAAGGCAACAATGCCCACACATGTGGATGCCTAATGTTTTCAATAGCACCTAGGTATCTGCCAATAATAATAATATATAGAATAAATATATTGAAATATTAAACGTGATTGTTATGTATTTCAAACTAGTGACATTTAAGTCCACTAAAAATAGTTTCCTAATGCATCTCAAGCAAAGCTTTTGTTCAAAAGCACCAAATTGGAGCTTTTCTTCATAGAATTTTGTTAGCTTTTAGATTATAAAGAGTTTTCAAAATTTTACTAAATGTCTCAAAGTCACCTAAAAATGTTTTTCACCCTCCAAAAGTACTTTTTAGCCCTAAAAGCAATGCCAAATGAGACCTTGGTGGTTGCTAGCTAATCAGCCTTAATTCTCCCTCCCCCTACTTCCCTCTTGCTATCACAATGGTAAGGACATTCTCTCATACATGCATAAGGGTAGACTGACTATTAATTAGACACAACTTTCTGTGTCTCCATAAAGTGACTCAATAAATATTTACAACACTAAATTTTTCTTGGTGTCTGTTACACAAGAAAAATAGGGAAAACTAGATACACGCAGTATAGTCAAAGCATCATCTTCTAACCCATCAAGCAAAGACCCACTCTTATCCTTGGACCTTTTCTTCAAGTCAATCTTTTTTTTTTCTAGTCAATCTTTTTCTACTTAAACTATAAGAAGCTCCATAATCTCCCTTGTCTCCCACAAAAGTTTGAAACTGTCTCTATCAAGAAATCTTTTTTCCTTCAATGGTCTATCAAAAGAAGCTGGACAGAAAATTAGGGAGAAAGAAATTAGTCTAATGGATTTTGAATAATTTATTAAAAATTATGTTTCTTAATTAAGATTTTCTGAAATTTTAGTTGAATATTTTTTGAAATAAAACACCTGATGCTACACCGGGAGGCTTGGTGCTGCAAATTATAGCCTGCCATTCTTTTTAGAATATAATTTGAATTCGAATTTTGGGATAGATAAGTTATGGGCCAGACAATCAGATTGGAACTTGGACCTCACCTGCTCTAGCCCAACCTGATTCTGGCTTGACTCATTTCAAGTTTCCTAGCACGCTTCCTCTCATTGAATTGGGACAGTATAATTTTCCTCTTCTAGCACAAAGATATTTGAAGAGAAATATTCTCTTTTAGTAGTGGCAGTGTCCAATTAGCTGGTTTCTTAATAGTTTTAGGCTCTTACACTTGGGCACATAATACTCACCCTCACCACCATGAAGTCCCTGCCATCCTTATCATTGACAAACAATAAATATTCAAGCTGGAACTATCTTTACATTGGCGCATAGTACAATCGCAGTACGTGGCAAATGGTGGATAGAAAACCATGGACTAAGAATGGCTCATGTGAATCACATTCTCAAGGGTGATCAGGAATTTGGTGTCGTACGTGGTGGGCACTAGATCTTATCCACACCTCCTCCAAAGGAGTATTGTAGTTGCAACCTCTAGCAACCTAAAATGCTTCCCTCCAAGCAACGACCAGCCACCATAAACATCTTATACTAGATCAAGCATCTTGCATAAGACACTTATGGACCAATGATTGGGAGACAGGCATCCAGATGCATGCTATTAGCCATGCCATTAGACCGTATACAGGGCTTATAGAACCACTCTTAGGCTTCTTTATCCTCATTCCCATGTTCCATCAACTTTTGCAAGAGTCTATCTATATAAAAGCATCTTAATTTTCCAATCTTTAATTCCAAAACTAACCCTAATCAAATTATTCCATTAAAAAATTACAGTACTCGTACAGCAGCTCTAATTAAATTTCTCTCTTAGAAGCCTTAATAAACATGAAAGACTTCTGTAAAAGGAATTCAGAAATTGCTGGACTCTGAGTTAGAAACAGTAGAGATATTTCTAACCAATGCTCTTTCTAACTAATAGGTGATAAAAAATTTGATTTGGCAAGAGGAAAGAATTCAAAATTTTCTAAAATATCCTGACTCTAGAAGCTCTTAAGGGGGGATGAAGAAACATACTTCTGAACCAAGAGACAAGATGATATTAATGCATTAGAAAATTTAATCATGAATTAATTATTTTTAGATATTTTCCAACTTTAGATTCTATTTATATTAGAGGAAGAAAAATACTTGTCAACCAAGAGACAGATGATATTAATGCATTAGGGAAAAAAATCATGAGTTAATTTTTTAGATATTTTCAACTTTAGATTTTATTTATATTATCTCAAATCTAAAGAGATCCTATCTGATATTAAGAAGTGAATACTTCACTCTAGTATTATATCAATAATACTCAAAATAATACCAATACATAAATGTAAATGTCGCAAATGATCACATATAATTGCTGAGATGCTCCATTCTATTTCAATTTTTTTTAATATAAACACAATCTCCTCAATGCATGGTCGAGCATGTCATAAATCAATGACAACAATCCAATGATTGCAGAAAGCACCTATTGATATGGAGATAGATCAAAAATTATCGATTAAGTAGTTTATGACATGACATGAAATATTTTATCATACAGCAGATTGCAATTAGTTGAGGTAAGGCTTGATGGTTCTGACAAGCAGAATTTCTCTAGCAACATATAAAATGGATAATAATAATTATTGGCAGTAGGAGATGAATTTATGTGCAATAGATTTTGTCAAGAATTGAAATCAGTGTTCATGGATTAGAGGAAAGGCAAAATACATAACATCTTAGCATAAAGAATTTGGTACTTAATTTACGAAACAAAGAGGATTCCCAACTCTAATGAACCAAAATAAGTATTTAGTTATGAATATGCTACAAGAAAAGTCAAAATCTTACCCTGAAAAGATATATTATCTAGGCATGCATAAATATAGATGCTACTGCAGAAAAGGACTTCTACAAAAGAGCAGATCAACATGAACATGCACTTCTTGGGGGGAAACATGAAGATCAATATGATTTTAGCAGAAACCTTACTTCAGGGGGATTACCTGAAGCAAACCAGTTGGGATTTCAATATAGCCCTGTAGAAGAAGATCAACCCTTCGTAGACTTGAATGAGGAACAGGTGTAATCACATATAGAAGACCTTTTGATGCGTCGATGCCTCTAACGATGCCTGATCAAATATGTTTCAGTTGAATAGGGCAAATAAAACTAAAATACTGCAAAGTAAACATCTGTTTCCAAGTTTCTATAAAATTGAAAAAGGAGAAAGTTCAAAAGTTTATAGCTGAAAAAGGGAGGACCTAAAATTAGGCCTGCTTTCAAATGAATAATTAGTTAATGTAAACACCAAAAAGTTCAATGATCAATAGCTCCTATAAGAGGTACTAAGAAGTCTGCTACAAATTGTCATCGAATCTCTATGTAGGACATCATTACTACAAATAAGATATAAGCTACTACTAAAACCAGGTGTAAGACGAATACAAATAATACAAGTAAAAAAAAAAACTGTATCTTATAAGTTATTTGTTTACTATTTTTTCTTTGTGACAATGCATTATTTATTTGTGTTGAAGTTAGCTTTGATTACTTTTATTGAACTCGCACCATTGTCCCATGAAAATTCTAATCAAGAGTCCCGCATGAACATTTTAAAATACGCATGAAATTCTAAAAAAAATTAAATTGACAGAAGAATGTAACTAGTCAATCAATTTAAAAATATTAAAAGGAAATATTAGAATATCATGGTTATTATTCTAGAAAACAGCCACAGCTTGCTTGAGAACAGTTCTAGGAATAATGCACAGAGTAAGGATGCATCCTCTGCAAAGTAAGAATATATGATGCTTGTATGTTTTGGTAGTTGGAAAGGGAGTAGGGGAAGATAAAAGTTAGTTTATTACCTAGTCCAACACACCAAGGCATGCAGTATTGAGATTTTGCAGGCCCATCAGAACTAACTGCCAAGCCAACTATTGTGGCATTTAGACTGTGAAAAACTTCATTTCTTGGAACCTAAAATAAATAATTATAACTTCATAAGGATAAGAAATACAACCTGAAAATGGTAATGGTAAAACTAAGATTTATAATTTAGATAACAGGAAATTTTTGAAAATAAAACTTCTAGGAAAAGTGGATCCATATGAATGATACAAAAAAGGTAAAAGGTTTATTACATTGCTCATGCAAATCCTGCTATTTCTTAAAATCTAACATGCTGGCAGTTATCAAACATGATCTAGGGCAGTAGGGTCAATAAGCATGCAAAGCAATATTCATTAGCAGAACAGTGTTTAACTCTATGCCTCTATGGTGAAATCCAGTTGTCAGTGTGGTTCTGCTCCAAGTCATGCCGCTAGAGAGAGAACAAACTGTAGTTCATAGACGTCTAGTTTATGACAGCATAGAGGTCACTAGGTCTTTCTATCCGTCCCCTTTAACCAAGTCAACCATCATAGACAAAGACTTATTTGATTAAGTTATATTGCCTTTTCTACCAATATTATTAAAAGCACTGGGCACACCCAAGTGCAAAGAGCTCTTGAAGCCTAAACACAAGATGTAAAGCACAGACGTGTGCCTAAGTGAAATGAGCCATATTTTTAAAATAAATAAAATAATTTATATAAGCAAGATTTATAATACATAATAGAAAAAAATTAAAATTTTATAATAACAATAATATATTTAGCCTATTAGCTCAATAGGTCTCCTTTTTTATCTAAAATTTGTAACCCCTTAATATTTTTCTCTTTTTCTCAGATGATAGCATAATTTTTGATGTTTTATCTCTTTATCTTCTAATTTTTAGCTTTGTTATAGGATAAGAAAAATAATTATTATGGGATGGTACATCATAAAGTTAACATAATCTAATAAATATAATAAATTTTGAATAAACATTACAAATATAGCTTAGAAAGAAGGCAGACTTTTCTTGTGTCTCAAATCAGATTAAAACGTAGTTTTTTTTCCCCTTATGTGCACTAAGATAAAGGTACATCGCTTAAAATATAAGAAGTGCGCGTCTTAAACACACCTTAATATAAGAAGCGTCTAACATTTCATGCCTTGCACCTTTGACAACACTGTTTTCTACCCCTCTATTCTTCCTATTGGCAATCACTTTTGCTTCTACATTTGCAAGTGCCATTGGTCAATGATTTGAAATCATAAAAGGGTGGAGGAACAGGCATTTAATCACCACCCGCAGCAATAAGCCCCTTGTCGCCTGTCTATCACTGCACCATCAACTCCTCTCTCCCGCCACCATCCCCCCTCCCCTCCCCTCCCTCTCTATCGCCCACCTCTTCCTATTGGTTAACTTGAACTTTGCCACAACTTACTACCATTCCAAACTCCACCCTTTCCACTCCATTGCCCAACTCTAACCGAAGGCCATGAAGACCTACTCCATCCTCTGCTTCAACTACACTGACTTTGTTATTGCAATTGGCACCCTACTCAACCTCTTCTATGAGCACCAACTCTATTGCATCATCTTCAACAGCATCTTCTTCTTCTTTTTTCTTTTCTAGATTACAGGATGGTCTCAAGCTTACTATATAAGATAAAAAATGGTGTCCTAGTACATAAACCTCTTGCCATTGTGGAGTTTGGGAAGGATCAAATGTATGCAGTCTTACCTCCATGTATGGAAAGATTATTTTCATATTTCAAACTCAGAACACTTAGATCATAATGGAACAATCTTACCATTGTACTCAGACATGCCTTCACTAATATAAGATGATTATAATCTATGAAATCAGCTATGACCAACTGAAACAAGGCAGTAGGACAATCCAAATGACATGATAGAATCAGTAGCACCATCTTAACATGGAATATTGCAACTGACCTCAGCATAATCCACCCTGCTAGCCAGAGAAGGAAGAATGAAGAGAGGAGATGGATTAGGTGTAAGATCCTGAAAACCTTATAATTTATTGGAAATATTAAGGCATTTTTTATTTGAAATGAAAGTCAGAGAGTTTCAGTGAAGTGTGGGTGTGTTGGCCTTTTGATAAATGTAAAGAGAAGAAATTTTGGAGTAAATGAGTATATTTCTGAATGTTAATGAGTTTGATTTAAGAAATTGAGAGACTTAAGTTTTAATGGGTTTAAATCACAAGAAAAATCAAGTTTAGTTTGAGTTTTATCCTTAATGATGTTTTTAGTGGTTGGAGTCGACTCTAATTGGAGTGGAGTCGACTCTGGCACGGTTTTAAACTTCGGCACGCTTTAGAGTCGACCTGCAGAGGGGGAGTCGACACCCGCCAGAAGGTTAGCACTTTTCTACCTATTTTTGGAGCCGACACCTTTCTGGAGCCGACACCTATTTTTGCTAGAGCCGACACCAAATCTGTTGGAGCCGACTCTAAGACAACAGTTTTTCTGAGTTAAATCTTGAAAATTCATATTTATTCCGTTTTAAGTCCGATTTGAGTGCCGTTTGAACCGTTGGATTTCTAAAATCGAGTTCTTCAAGTTGGTAAAGTCTTTTCTTAGAAATGTTGCATAAAAGTATGATTTAAATGAAAAATGATAATCTGGGCTATAAATCGATTAAAAAAATGCTATATCAGGGGCAAAATGGAAAAGGCTCCGATGTCAATTGCTAATTGTGTTAAGGGCAACTTGGGAAAGAAAATCTAAGGGCAAAATATCATGGTTATAAGTGAGCCACGTGTTTTCCAAAAAGCGTGCATTAAGAGTGTTTGAGGGCAAAAGGGAGATTTGGCATGCCTTAACCCTTAAGTTTCCCATGACTTGGTCCCCAAGTCATTAGAGAAAAAGGAAAAACGTGGGTTCAGCCAGAGAAAAGAAAGAAAGAAAGAGAGAAAAAAGAGAAGAAAAGAGAGGAAGAGAAGAAGAAAAGGAGAAAGAGGAAAGGGAAAGGGAAGCTTGGGGTTTGTGCTCGACTCCAGGTAAGCTATAGCTTCCCTAGATCTTGCATGACTTTAGATTTTCTTAGATTCTTATATTTTGAGGTAATAGTAAAGTAATCTTGAGTAGAGAAAGGTGGAAGAAAATAATGAGATATTAGAGGATAGATCATGTATGCATGCATGGTTCGTGGGAAAACCTCGTGTGGAGGTAATCCTAATAGCTATCGTATCTGTATGTTGACGTAGGTCAAGAGGTTATTCCAGGGAGCCGAATACCGACCAGTTCGAGGAGTAACCTACTAAGGTGAGTGGATTTCTCATCTAGCAATGAGAAGTTAATTTGAGCTAGTATAATGAGATTATACCTAGTTGTGGTATGTTATGTTTAGTAGAGTATTATGTATGTTTTAAATATGAGAAATGAGAACCTAGTATATGATATTCTGATAAATGAGTTTTGAGCATGAAAGCACATAAGCATGAGTTTCGATGAGGGGATTTTTAATGTACATGGCATATTTGCATGATAAAGCTTTACAAATGATGTATGTATCATACTGAGCATCAGGCAGCTAGGGGGCTGATCACCCTTTAGACTGTACTGTAGCATGAGCATTGCACACTACTATCGAGCCGGCACCTCCTTGCGAACAGATCGTACGATGAACCCCAGAATCAGGGGTGAGTGCATGCTTAACCAGGCCAGTGGGGCTGGTTGTGAGCAGCCCGTGGGGGCATGAATCATAGCTCAGTGGAGCTGATTACTATATATAGCCCGTGGGGGCAGAGAGAAAACCCGAGGTTCCAGGGTTAAGGAACAAAGCACTTTGCCAGGTGAACCGCACGGGTAAGGGGTGCTATTTGTGCGGGGATCCTGTTGCTAGTCACGCACCCGATGAGAGTACACCTACAGGAGGGCGACTGTAGGGTGGTACCTCAGAGGCATTACACACACAGCCCAGCATCATGAGATTTAAAAGCATATGTTGTGATATAAAAAGGGCCAATGGGCCAAGTAGTTATCCCGAGAGGGGAGTTTACTTGAGATGCCAGTGGGCAAGCAGATCCTGATGGGAGTCTGGGTTGTAGATAAAGAATGCATATCTTCATATTGTAATGCATGAATTTTTATTTAATGAGTTATCTTTCAGTGAAAAGTTATTATAGAGTATTTCAGTACTGATATGTTATTTGAAGAATAAGCTACATTTTATTTTATCTGATATCATGTTAAAAATGTACTTTGAGTTGTACAAGCTAAATAGTTCAGCATACGATTGAAAAAGAGTTATGGTTCTCTATTTCTCCATAGTTAGATGGTTATCCAGTCACTGGGACTTAGGTCTCATCCCTCTATGATTTAAATGTTCTTTCAGATCAGTGAGTATTTCTGCCAGGATCACAAGATAAGCAGGACAAACCCTTAGCTGGTGAAGCTTGCTTGGATGCAAGGGTGTATAATGCTAGCCTTGTATATTGAGAGGTGTGGTTTGATATTTGTATTTGTATATGTGTATGTACAGTGAGATGTAATGATGTTTTAGACCTTTTTGGATATGAATACGAGACTTATGTTTTGGAGAAAATTATGAGCATGATGTGTGCACTTAGGATTTTGATGTCGATTGTGAATGTGATCTTGTAAACTGCCTGAGGAATGTCATGAAAAATATTATCTGAGCAGGTTGATGCTTATGTTGATTGAGTGATTTGTGCATATAATTGAGATGAAATGAAAAGTTTTTAACAGGATGTGTTTTCGTGTGTCTGCCACTTATGATAATTAGTTGGGGTTCTCTAGCTCTTTATGGAGCGCTACATAAAGACTAGTAAAACTCTATCCGATTACCACAAGTGTGCAGGTGTGCTGTCGGTGGCCCCAGAGAGGAGGGGGAGCTGACAAGTTTTGGTATCAGAGCCCTAGGTTATTAGGTCCTAGGGGAATAAGTATGAGTATGAGTCTAGGATGATTGAATGTTTATGATTATAGCTATTGAATGATGAAACTGATGTAATGAATAATGTCTTGTAGGACGATTACTACAAAGGCATCTAGAGAGACAGAGCAATCTTCAGGCAGGGATAGAAGCAAAGGTCAAAGTAGACTCAGAAGGTCAGTTAGAAGAAGTCAAATTGATAGAATGGCTTCTAGTGATTCCACCGAGCCAGTATCTAATGAGGCTAGTGAGGGCATCTTCAGAGCAGATGCCAGAGTCTTCTTCACAGTCTATTACCCCTGTGCCAGTAGACCCATCTCGAGTACAGACTCAGGGGCCTAGTATGTCAGAGTTGGTAGGCATGATTACTCAGGCTGTGGTAGCAGCTGTGGGTGCTAGTTCTAGCCTTCCATCTAAAAATTTGGAGGTTGTGAGGAATGTGGAAAGAGCCAGAAAGTTAGGGGCTCTGGAGTTCCAGGGAACTACTGATCCTATTCAGGCCGGGGCATGGCTGCAGAGGATCGAGAGAGTATTTGATGTGATGGGATGCTCTGAGGAGCAGAGGCTGAGTATTGCCACCTTTTTACTGGAGGGTAGAGCCCAGAGTTGGTGGAGATCTATTCAGGGCAGGCAGCCCCAGGGAGTGGAGTTGACATGGGAAAATTTTAGAAGAGAATTTCATCAGCAATATTATTCTGAGATTTATAGGGATCAGAAGAGGAAGGGATTTATATTATTCTATTAAAGCCAAGACCTGTATGCAGACCTACAATAGTTATTCTGAGTTGGTGCAGGGAGCACTCAAAGCTGAGGAGATTGAAAAAGAATATATGAGTAGGAGGCAGGATAGAATGAAAAGAAGTGCTCCTAGTTATTCTTCTGCTCCGGGAGGGACTCAGCCATTTAAGAAACCCCAGAGGACTGGACAGTTTTATTCTGGGTTTAGAGCCCCTGGTGATGTGGGCAGGAGATCAGTATCTGTGTCAGCATCTAGCCCAGTTCAAAGAAAGCCTTATGGGGGTGTGCCTCAGGTTGCCACCAGCAGGGTGTCTGGTGATGTAGGGGAGCAGGGTCGTCCTTCTGGTGGAACCTCCATGTAATGTATGTGGAAAACTTCATTTGGGAGAATGTAGGAGGGGCAATAAGGGATGTTATATTTGTGGTGATCTAGGTCACCTGAAGAGAGATTGCCCTAGGAGAGGGCAGCAGGCTGGTGGGCTTCCTCAGGGGCCAGTAATGCCAAGGGGACAGCCTAGTAGGAGGGGTGATGGTAGTGTTGTGGCTTCAGCCAGTCAGGTGGGGCCTAATGTTAATCAGCCAGGAGGGTCATCCAGTATTCCGAGGGCCGAGGCCAGAGTGTTTGCCATGACCAGGCAGGAGGCTCAGATTGATCCTGATGTGGTGACAGGTATGCTACCCATCGATAATCATGATGCTTATATTTTAATTGATTCTGGATCTACGCATTCATTTATCTCATGTGAGTTTGCTAAGCATCTAGTTAGAGATGTGGGCCAGTTGGGTAGTCAGTTGGTAGTATCTATGCCCGTAGGGAGGCCTTTTATAGCAGACCAAGTGTATAGAGGTTGTGATATTTCTGTGGAGGGTCAGAAATTAGCAGCAGATTTGATTCCTTTGAGGTTGAAAGAGTTTGATGCCATTTTGGGGATGGATTGGCTATCTGTGCATAGAGCCAGAGTAGATTGCTTAGGAAGGAGGTGATGTTACAAACTTCTGATGATAGAGAGGTCTGTTTTGTTGGTGATAGGAGGGGGTTACCCTCAGGAGTGATTTCAGCTCTGTCAGCCAATAGAATGCTAGCAAAGAGATGTGAAGCCTATTTAGCTTGTGCAGTGAGCCTAGAGGGCAATGGTTTAGAGCTGACGAATATCCCTGTGGTAAGGGATTTTTCAGATGTATTTCCTGAGGAGCTGCCAGGGTTACCTCCTGACAGAGGATTTGATTTCAGTATAGATCTAGCCCCAGATACCAGACCAATAGCCAGGGCACCTTATAGAATGGCTCCAGTTGAATTGAAAGAATTGAAAAGTCAGTTACAAGAATTATTGGATAAAGGGTTTATTAGACCCAGTATATCACCATGGGGTGCACCAGTGTTGTTTGTGAAGAAAAAGGATGGTACCTTGAGGTTGTGTATAGACTATAGACAGTTGAACAAGGTGACCATTAGAAACAATTATCCATTGCCAAGGATCGATGATTTGTTTGATCAGCTGCAGGGGGCAGCAGTGTTTTCAAAGATTGATCTGAGATCTGGGTATCATCAATTGAGAATAAAGAATGAGGATATATCTAAGACTGCTTTCAGGACCAGATATGGTCATTATGAGTTCTTGGTAATGCCATTTGGCTTGACAAATGCTCCAGCTGCTTTTATGGGTCTGATGAATCAAGTATTTCAAGAGTATCTAGATAAATTTGTGATAGTATTCAT
Source organism: Calamus simplicifolius (assembly GCA_900491605.1). Classification (NCBI taxonomy): domain Eukaryota; kingdom Viridiplantae; phylum Streptophyta; class Magnoliopsida; order Arecales; family Arecaceae; genus Calamus; species Calamus simplicifolius. The sequence continues at coordinate 16,722 of UESW01000599.1, read as the reverse complement.
TGATGACATCTTGATTTATTCTAGAAGTAGTGAAGAGCATGAACAGCATCTGAGGACAGTTTTGCAGATATTAAGAGAAAAGCAATTATATGCAAAGTTTAGTAAAAGTGAATTTTGGCTGGATGAGGTAAAGTTCTTGGGACATGTAGTTTCAGCCAAAGGTATTATGGTAGATCCTCAAAAGATTGAAGCTATAGTAAATTGGGTATCACCTACCAATCAGACTGAGGTGAGGAGTTTCTTGGGGCTAGCAGGATATTATAGAAGATTTATAGAAAATTTCTCGATTTTGGCTTCTCCTATGACTAAGCTGCTTAGAAAGAATATCAAGTTTGATTGGTCTAATGAATGCCAGAAGAGTATGGATGAATTGAAAAAGAGATTAACCTCAGCCCCAATCCTAATACTACCTGATAGTGCCAGTGATTATGTGATCTATAGTGATGCCTCATTGAAGGGTTTGGGGTGTGTTTTAATGCAGAATGGGAAAGTAGTGGCTTATATATCTAGACAGTTGAGATCCCATGAAAAGAATTACCCCACCCATGATTTGGAGTTAGCTGCTGTTATATTTGCATTGAAGGTTTGGAGGCACTACTTGTATGGAAGAAGATGCCAGATATTTACTGATCATAAGAGCTTGAAATATATTCTGACCCAGAAGGAATTGAATTTAAGGCAGAGAAGATGGATTGAATTGATTAAAGACTATGATTGCACTATTGAGTATCACCCAGGGAAAGCTAATGTTGTGGCTGATGCCTTGAGTCGAAAGTCTATGGCCACATTGGCTTCTATCAGAACCGTACAGCTACCCTTGATGATTGAGTTAAGGAGGTTAGATGCAGAGCTAGCTGTAGAAGAATCAGGAGCCTTGTTGGCTACTTTCAGAGTGAGACCCCAAATGCTAGAGAAATAAGAGAAGCTCAGTTGCTAGATCTACATTTGCTTAAAGCTAGAGATTTAATTCAGAGTGGGTCTCAGTCAGAGTTTTCTGTTAGAGGTGATGGAGTGTTATTATTCAAGGGCAGAGTTTGTGTGCCAGCTGTGGAATCAGTGAAAGATCAGATTTTAAGGGAAGCACATAGCTCAGCTTATTCAATGCATCCAGGTAGTACTAAGATGTATAGAACTATCAAACAGAATTACTGGTGGAATGGTATGAAAAAGGAGATAGCTGAGTATGTATCTAAGTGTTTGGTGTGTCAGCAGATTAAGGCTGAACATCAGTGTCCAGCTGGAAAGCTTCTGTTTGTGCCAGAGTGGAAATGGGAGCATATAACTATGGATTTCGTTGTAGGACTCCCAAAGACCAGAAGGGGCAATGATGCTATATGGGTGATAGTTGATAGATTGACTAAGTCTGCTCATTTTCTGCCTATTAAGATTGTCTTTACCTTGGATAGATTAGCAGAATTATATGTGCATGAAATTGTGAGTAGGCATGGTGTGCCAGTATCGATAGTATCAGATAGAGATCCAAGGTTCACATCTCAATTTTGGGCAGAATTACAGAAAGCTTTGGGGACTAAATTGAGGTTCAGTACAGCATTTCATCCCCAAACCGATGGTCAGTCAGAGAACCATCCAGACACTGGAGGATATGCTGAGAGCTGTGTCATGATCATCTGCCTTTAGTAGAGTTTGCTTACAATAACAGCTACCATTCTAGCATTGATATGGCACCATATGAGGCCTTGTATGGGAGAAAATGTAGAACTCCAGTGTGTTGGGATGAGGAGGGAGAGAGAAGGCTGTTAGGCCCTGAGTTAGTGCAGCTTACAGCAGATCAAGTTAAAATTATAAGAGCTAAATTAAAGGCAGCCCAGGATAGACAGAAGAGCTATGCAGATAAAAAGCATAGAGAGGTAAAGTTTGAGGTTGGAGATAGAGTCTTTCTGAAGGTATCTCCTTGGCGAGGTATTATGAGATTTGGAAAGAAAGGCAAGTTGAGTCCCAGGTATATTGGACCCTATGAAATTCTGGAAAGAGTTGGGACACTAGCTTATAGATTGGCTTTACCTCCAGAGTTATCTCAGATTCATAATGTATTTCATGTATCAATGCTTAGGAGGTATGTGCCGGATTCCTCTCATGTGATTCAGTCTGAGACTATAGAGTTACAGGGGATTTATCATTTGCAACAGAACCAGTGAAGATCTTGAGTAGGGAGATTAAGCAGCTCCGCAGTAAAAGAATTCCATTAGTTAAGGTGCAATGGTTAAATCATCAAAAAGAGGAGGCTACATGGGAGCGAGAGGATGAGATGAGATTGAAGTACCCCCATCTATTTGAAAATATATCTAGCTAAATTTCGAGGACGAAATTTCTTAAGAGGGGAGAATTGTAACATCCTGAAAACCTTATAATTTATTGAAATATTATGGCATTTTCATTTGAAATGAAAGTCAGAAAGTTTTAGTGAATATGGGTGTGTTGGCCTTTTGATAAATGTAAAGAGAAGAAATTTTGGAGTAAATAAGTATATTTCTGATGTTAATGAGTTTGATTTAAGAAATTGAGAGACTTAAGTTTTAATGGGTTTAAATCACAAGAAAAATCAAGTTTAGTTTGAGTTTTATCCTTAAAATGTTTTTAGTAATTGGAGTCGACTTTAATTGGAGTGGAGTCGACTCTGGCACGGTTTTGAACTTTCGGCACGCTTTAGAGTCGACACCTGCAGAGGGTTAGTGCTGGAGCCTTTTCTGGAGCCGACACCTATTTTGTTAGAGCCGATACCTTTTCTGGAGCCGACACCTATTTTTGCTAGAGCCGACACCAATCTGTTGGAGCCGACTCTAAGACGCAGGTTTTTCTGAGTTAAATCTTGAAATTCATATTTAATCCGTTTCAAGTCCGATTTGAGTGCCGTTTGAACCGTTGGATTTCTAAAATCGAGTTCTTCAAGTTGGTAAAGTCTTTTCTTAGAAATGTTACAAAAGTATCGATTTAAATGAAAAATGATAATCTGGGCTATAAATCGATTAAAAAATGCTATATCAGGGGCAAAATGGAAAAAGGCTCCGATGTCAATTGCTAATTGTGTTAAGGGCAACTTGGGAAAGAAAATCTAAGGGCAAAATATCATGGTTATAAGTGAGCCACGTGTTTTCCAAAAAGCGTGTGTTAAGAGTGTTTGAGGGCAAAAGGGAGATTTGGCATGCCTTAACCCTTAAGTTTCCCATGACTTGGTCCCCAAGTCATTAGAGAAAAAGGGAAAAACGTGGGTTCAGCCAGAGAAAAGAAAGAAAGAAGAGAAAGAAGAGAAGAAAAGAGAGGAAGAGAAGAAGAAGAAGAAAAGAAGAAGAAAGAGAAAGGAAAGGGAAGCTTGGGGTTTGTGCTCGACTCCAGGTAAGCTATAGCTTCCCTAGATCTTGCATGACTTTAGATTTTCTTAGATTCTTGTATTTTGAGGTAATAGTAGAAGTAATCTTGAGTAGAGAAAGGTGGAAGAAAATAATGAGATATTAGAGGATAGATCATGTATGCATGGTTCGTGGGAAAACCTCGTGTGGAGGTAATCCTAATAGCTATCGTATCTGTATGTTGACGTAGGTCAAGAGGGTTATTCCAGGGAGCCGGAATACCAGAGTTGAGTACCAGTTGAGGAGTAACCTACTAAGGTGAGTGGATTTCTCATCTAGCATGAGAAGTTAATTTGAGCTAGTATAATGAGATTAATACCTAGTTATGGTATGTTATGTTTAGTAGAGTATTATGTATGTTTTAAATATGAGAAATGAGAACCTAGTATATGATATTCTGATACATGAGTTTTGAGCATGAGTTTTAAGCATAAAGAAATAAGCATGAGTTTTGAGCATAAAGACATAAGCATGAGTTTCGATGAGGGGATTTTAATGTATACATGGCATATTTGCATGATAAAGCTTTACAAATGATGTATATATCATACTGAGCATCAGGCAGCTAGGGGGCTGATCACCCTTTAGACTGTACTGTAGCATGAGCATTGCACACTACTATCGAGCCGGCACCTCCTTGCGAACAGATCGTACGATGAACCCCAGAATCAGGGGTGAGTGCATGCTTGACCAGACCAGTGGGGCAGGTTGTGAGCAGCCCGTGGGGGCATGAATCATAGCTCAGTGGAGCTGGTTACTATATATAGCCCGTGGGGGCAGAGAGAAAACCCGAGGTTCCAGGGTTAAGGAACAAAGCACTTTGCCGGTGAACCGCACGGGTAAGGGGTGCTATTTGTGCGGAGATCCTGTTGCTAGTCACGCACCCGATGAAAGTACACCTACAGGAAGGCGACTGTAGGGTGTACCTCAGAGGCATTACACACACAGCCCAGTATCATGAGATTTAAAAGTATACATTGTTATTTAAAAAGGGCCAGTGGGCCAAGTAATTATCCCAAGAGGGAATTTACATGAGATGCCAGTGGGCAGCAGATCCTAGGAATATGAGAATTTAATAAAGAGTCTGGACTGTAGATAAAGAATGCATATCTTCATATTGTAATGCATGGATTTTTATCTTAATGAGTTATCTTTCAGTGGAAAGTTATTGTAGAGTATTTCAGTACTGATATTATTTGAAGAATAAGCTACATTTTACTTTATCTGATATCTTGTTAAAAATATACTTTGAGTTATACAAGCTAATAGTATCAGTATACGGTTGAAAAGGTGAGATTATGGTTCTCTATTTCTCTATGGTTAGATGGCTATCCAGTCACTGGGACTTAGGTCTTAAAGCTACATTTTCTTTCAAATCAGTGAGTATTTCTGCCAGGATCACAGGATAAGCAGGACAGAACCCTTAGCTGGTGAAGCTTGCTTGGATGCAAAGGTGTATAGATGCTAGCCTTGTATATTGAGATAGTGTGGATTGATATTTGTATATTGCATGTGTATGTATACAGTGAGATGTAATGATGTTTCAGACCTTTTTGGATATGAATATGAGACTTATGTTTTGGAGAAAATTATGAGCATGATGTGTGCACTTATGATTTTAATGTCGATTGTGAATGTGATCTTGTAAACTGCCTGAGGAATGTCATGAAAAATATTATCTGAGCAGGTTGATACTTAGTGTTGATTGAGTGATGTGCATATATATTTGAGATGATAATAAAAGTTTTTAACAGATATGTTTTCAAGTGTCTGCCATTTATGATAATTAGTTGGGGTTCTCTAGCTCTTTATGGAGCGCTACATAAAGACTAATAAAACTCTATCCGATTACCATATGTGGTCGATGGCCCCAGAAAGAAGGGAGACTGACATTAGGATACATGGATTAAAATGTATTCAACTAAATTGAATACCATTCCAACCAATAAACATATGTTTGATCTATTCTGAGAGATAGATGTTCAACCTATGCTACATGTAAGTCCAAGAAACCTACATGCATGAGCATGTCTTACATTTCTCTTAATTAAAATTTCCAAATAGACATGGTTTCTACATGTATGATCCAACCACTAAATGCTGCATATGAATGAGTAAACAATCAAGGATGATAACAAGAATAATGGGCAGAGGGCAACATCATAACAAATCCAATTTTCATTTTCTAAGACTGAATAATGACAAATCATTCACTCTATCAGCTAACCTGGCAGTGAGGATGCATAACTTTTAGCCTTGAAAAAGGAACTTCATAAGGAGGGAGGGAAGCCAAGGCACAAGCAAGTTCCTTGTTTGTTACGATTTCAGGTCACTTGGAAAACATTGCCTAAAGTAGTCAAAAAGACGATCTCGCATAACTTGTGCATCTTTTTGAATCAACACCCTGCAGTCACAGCCAAATTAGTATTACCAATGCAAGTACAACAAGATTCACATCTATCCATATATTCAGAGGATTGTACAAGTTATAACATGTGGAAGAAATAGTGTACCCAATCATGTGATAAACCAATATCCTCAACCATGTATAGCATGCATTGCAAAAATGTGATTTCCTACCTCCTATACCAAAAAGGGGGAGAATGGGGAAGGGGGGATATAGACTTTGGCACCTCAAAAGATGAAACCAGTAGGATTATCAGAATAGGAGCAGGATCCCCTCAAATCAGGGAGCACATAAGAATTTTCAGTGCAAAGAGAATGTTTAACATGCTGCAATACCATGAAGATTTTAGATCCTAACTCTGTTTGATGATGTAAGCCAGCTGACAACAACAACAACACAACCTAGATTGTGTCTTAGGACAAATGTTGGAATTCAGATGGTTATTCGCAATGTCTCTATGGACAGCTCGCTTTGAAAGCCACAAGCATGCCACATTGGATATGGATTTAACTTACATCCAACCGAAAACACCACACCCAAAAAAAGCTAGCACTCCATCAACATCCATCCCACATGAGCACATGTAATGTTTCTAAGGATATATTGGATAGTAAGAATTAAGAATAAATAATGGAGAAACAAAAAAAAAAAAGAAAAGAAAAAGAGGAGAGCTATGGAAGCCTTCGTACCGTCATTGGCAAGACATTTTATCTCACTTCAAAACAAAGGCATAAGGATGTCTCAACAAGTTTGCAATGTACAGATATTAAATTCCGTTCCATCAAGAAGCCATTCAAGAAGCCTAAATATGTATTTTGTGCATCCTAATCCTCACCTAACTGCTGGTGTAGGTTTGGAAATAGTAAAATGTAAAATATCGAAAATTATAAAGTTCCAAAAACAAATAACTCTTCAAGAAAACTTATGTTGTGCTTGGAGTTGAGAAAGTACTTCAACACTTTATGCTAAGTGATTCCCTCAAGGTTGTTGAGTGTTATAGATGCTGCCTGCTACTTCAGTCTAAACTATGCTTTAGCCTAAGATGGACTTCCTTTCCTGGTACCCTTTTTCTGGACCTGGATCATTTATCTGTTTATGCTTATCATGTTGGAACAACATATTCAGCATCCTAGTTCACCATTATTAGTGATAAGAGAGAAATTGGTAGGCCACTTGAAATGCATCAAAGTGTGAAGATTCCATGTATGGACGCGTAGGAGGATAATATTGTCCAAAATCAAGATCCCAGCACCTTGGCCAACCAACTTGAGGGAAAATCAAGTGGAAACAATCAAATGAAACATTCTTTGAGACCATCTATCAATGCTTTTAACCATGACTAAATCCTCTGATATCATGGGCTAGATGAGAGATTGCTGAGAACAATTTAAATAAGCCTAGAAGTGATTTTAAAAAGAGAATTTTTTTATGTCACTGGTTGAATTTAGTGCTCTGAATTGAAGGAATCTCAATAAAGAGAAAAAAAAGAGACTAGGGGAGAATGAATGGCAACTCATATGCACACCATTCCAATGTGCAGCCCCATCAGTACTATCCCTTCAAGTTTAAAAAATGCAGACAGGTGAACAGAAAACAATGTGCAACATAATAGAGAAAGAAGCCCAAGGAGAGGGACCACATGATTTTTGGTCAAAAGAAAGATAACAATAAGTCAGCTACAAATTGAAAGCTCAAGAACCAAAACCAAGTTATTTTTTAAACAAGTCAAAAAATCAGAAAAAAAACTAGAGATAGGCTTCATGAAGATCCCTTTAAATAAGTCTACTTGGAAAGAAAAAAGTTATTTCATATGATCGAACATCCTCAATAAGGCTCTTCTATATGTGAACCATAAAAGGCAAGGCTGCCCCAATGCAGCTGGTCAAAGTAGAGTTAGGAATTCATTATGGTAGCTAATGACTCCTATGGGTATCCCAGAAGGTAACTGATGAGTCCACCGAGTGCTTTTTTTTCTTTTTTTTTTCTTTTTTGTTCAGTTTCTATAACAATTTTTTAAACTCCGCTAAGGTCGATCCCAAGCCCGGATAAACAAGGAGGGTTGCGTTAGATAGCTGATAGCCAGCGTAAAACTCCGTCAGATCCCTTAAAATATGAATCTACAAAATCAAACTATGCGAAAGGCTAGGACGTCCCTGTTAAGAGACGCGTTGCATCTGCCTCCAATGTTTCAAAAAATGGGCAAGAATGCCGCACCAGTGCCCGAGTGCGGTGATAAGTGAGCAAGGGTCCCTGCACTATGAATGAATGCGGATAAAGAAGTTAGTCCATGATAGTTAGCTTAGAATAGCAACTTGAAACATAGGAACACTAGCAGGTAAAGCTATGAAGATAGTGGACACTACGATTAGAAAAAAATAAATATAATATGCTTACAAAAACTAAATGGATAGATGAAAGATATAAAAAAATAGAGAATACGGGATATGAATTATATTACATTGAAAAACATAAAAATAGAAATGAAGTAGGAATAATTGTAGACATAAATTTTAAGGAATATTTTGTTAAGGTAACTAATAAAGGAGACCGGATTACATTACTAAAACTTATAATTAAAAATATAATTAACATAATTAGTGCATATGCATCACAAATAGAATTAGACCAACAAACTAAGACACAATTTTGGAAAGACATAGATGAAGTAATGCAAGAAATATCACAAGAAAAAAAATATATATAGGAGAAGATTTTAATGGACATAGAAAAACAAAGGATGGATATGAAATGGTATATGGAGGATATGGATTTGGAGATAAAAATGAAGTCAGTGTGAGCTTATTAAAATTTTGCAGTAACGTATGATATAACAATAGCAAACACTTGTTTCAAAAAGTGAGATGAATATTTAATAATATTTAAAAGTCGATCTAATAAAAGTGAAATAAACTTTTTTTAACTAGGAAAGTAGATAAAATAACATGCAGAAACTGTAAAGTTATTCCAGGAGAAAGTTTAACTTCACAACATAGGATAATGGTAGCGGACATGAATAAAATTAAAATCTAAAGTAAAACGTAAAACTATTAATCCAAAAATTAAATGGTAAAATTTGAAGAAGAAAACTAGAATTATTTTAAAAAAAGTTAGTAAGAATAATAACTATGAATATAGATAGTAATCCCAACTTAATGTGAAAAAAAAACTAAATGAATAAAAAATATAGCAAAAGAAGTTATAGGAGAATCAAAAGGAGTAGGATTAGTAGAAAAGAAAACTTGATAGAGGTACAAGAAAGTTTAAGCTACCATCAAGATTAACTAGAGATGAAGAAAGTCTTAAAAAGTATAAGGATGCAAAAAATGAAGCAAAAAAAGCGGTAAGTAATATCAAACTTAAAGCTTATGATGATTTATATAATAGACTAGATACAAAAGAAGCTGAAAAGACTATATAAACTAGCAAAACTAAGAGAAAAAAAAAATTTGTACTATATTAAATGTATTAAGAATGAAGATGAAAGATTTTAATAAAAGAAGAAAAATAAAAGAACAATGAAAAAGTTATTTTAAAATTTTATTAAATAAAAATAATTTAGTAAATTTAAGGGTAGAAGAATGTGATAACTTAGGAGTAATATATGAAATAAATATTTCGTAGATTTAGCATGCAGGTTAAAAAGGCTTTGAGTAAAATGAAAAATGCAAAGGCATTGGAGCCAGATGCGATCCCTATTGAGGTTTGAAAAGGCTTAGGAGAAATTAAGTCATGTGGTTAACCAATTTATTTAACAGAATTGTAGCAACTAAAAGAATGTCAGATGATTGAAAAAAAAGCATATTTATACCCATATACAAAAATAAAGGAGATATTCAAAACTGTGCAAATTATAAAGGGATTAAGCTGATGAGTCATACAATGAAATTATGAGAAAGAGTAAAAGAAAATCAAATAAGAGCTGAAACTTTGGTGTCAAATAATCAATTTGAATTTATGCTTGAAAGATCGACCATGGAAGCTTTTATTTATTAAGAAGATTGATGGAAAGATATAGGAAAAAGAAAAACCTTTATATGGTCTTTATTGATTTAGAGAAAGCATATTATAGAGCATCTAGAAAAATAATATAGTGAGTTTTAGAGGAAAAAAAGAATTACTAAAAGGCACATAGAATTGATAAAAGATATGTATGATAAAGCAATAATTATTGTTAAAAAATAATAGGAGAAACTAATGAGTTTTCAATTACTGCAAGTTTATATCAAAGATCTGCCTTAAGTCCGTATCTTTTTGTATTAGTTATAGATGAATTAACCAAACATATTCAAGATGATATCCCATGGTGTATATTATTTGTAGATAATATAGTGTTGATTTATGAAACTAAATCTGAAGTAAATGCTAAGCTAGAGGTTTGGAGAAAGGCTTTAGAATCTAAAGGTTTTAAGATTAGTAGAACTAAAACTGAATACATAAAATGTAAGTTTAATAGAAGTAGAAATACAAATGAAGAAATAGTGAAGATTGCAAACCAAAAGATACCAAGGAGTAAAAATTTTAGGTATTTGGAATCAATTATCCGGCAAGAAGGTGAAATAAGAAAAGATGTGAATCATAGAGTTAAAGCAAGATGGGTTAAGTAGAGAAGTGCTTCAGAGTATTATATGTTCGACGCATCCCATTAAAATTGAAAGAAAAGTTCTATAAAACCACTATTAGGCCAGCTATGCTATATGGAATAGAGTGTCAGAAATGCTAAAAAACATGTAAATAAATTAAGTATAACATAAATGCATATGTTAAGATGAATATGCGGTAAGACTTTAACGCTCTGTTTGGATGAAGAGAAAAAGTAGGGAGGAAAGAAAATAGAGAGAAAAAATGAAGAGAAGAGAAAAGTGGAGAGAAAATATTTTCTCTCCTTTTGTTTGGATAAGTGGGAGGAAAATAAGAAGAAAAGAAAAGTTGATAATTTACAATGACAATAATGCCCTTATTATAAATAATTAAAAAATACATAAATTTTTTTTGAAAGGGTCAATATCGGAATGAAAAAAAAAGAGCCCTTGAGTTTTCTCTCCGAAATCTCTCCAACTTCGAAGAGAAAATTTTTAGGTGGGGCCCACCATTTTTTTTTCTATTTTTTCCTCTAGTTTTCTTTCCTTCCTACTTTTCGCTCCATCAAATAAGATAAATTTTATTCTCTCTTATTTTTTCCTCTAGCTTTCTTTTCTTCCTAGTTTTCTCTTCATCCAAACATAGGCTAAAAGATAAAATCAGAAATAAACATATAAGAGAAATGATAAGAGCAGCCCCAATTGAAGATAATATAAGAGAAAATCGATTACGATCGTTTGGACATATACAACAAAAACCTTTTGATGCTCCAATTAGAAAGAGTGATCTTTTAACAATGCATGGTAAGGATAGAGGTAGAGGTAAACCTAAACTAATATGAACAGAAATAATTAAAAAAGATATAACTATTTGTAATTTAAATATCGATTTAGTTCTGAATATAGCATAGTGGATGTAGCCGACCCCATGTAGTTAGGAAAAGGCTTAGATGAGTTGAGTTGAGTTGAGTTTGAGTTTTCTACAACAATTTTTTAAAGAGAAATTCTGTATCTTTTTGGAAACATTAGCAAGCATTTTCTAAAGTGAGTCTAGGAATAGAATTGGATTGGGGTTCATAAACGAAAGAGCATCATTCAGCTTGTAACTATCGTATATAGAGTGTAGTCTAATTTGCAAATTTTTTCTTTGTTGAAGAAATTCTCAGTAAGATGCTACAACTTTTTAGCTGTTATCTTTCATTCATATTACTTGGCTAGAAACTAAATGATAGACTCAGCCATACCTGTCTTTGAGGTCAGCTCCTTGACATTGACCCCATAACAGGTTTGTTTATTTATTCTTTCATATCCATAAGTTTGATATTCAACGTTTGAATTAAAAATTGTTTTGTGGATAAAAAGGGTTTAGAAAAAAATGAGGCATAAAAACAAAACCATACGTATAAAGAAAGAAACAGGTTAGGTTAGACAGGTAAATAGGCATGAAAATGTATTAATGCTTGTATAAAAATATATCTCATTAGTAGACACATCTTCCAGAATAAGGCAGTGATCCAGTCTTATTTGAAGGTCATGGGATGCCTTAGAACCCTTAAGAACAGCAATTGTAAATGTTGTACTTATAAATATAGCAGCCCTTTAAGTGAAGAATCAACTTAATTTATTTCAAGAGTTGAATATTGCTGTAAATAAATTTTAGCAAATATGTGGAACAAAGATGAGATTTTCCTACATCATAAGCTTATCTTTTAGGGTTATAGAATGGTTTTCGATGGGTTTTAAAGCAAAGAATTTTTTGAAATTTCAATACAAAAACTTTCAGACAATGTCATGAAGGAGAATAAATTTTTATTTTCCTCAAAATCATTTTTTTCCCCAAATAAAACATGCCCATTTATAAGAAAGGTAGGCAAATAATGAGAAAATGGCATGCAAGTAATAACAATGGCAAAAAAGAAAGAGTAACATGGAAGGTTATCATGAAAATAGCATAATCATATAAATGGCCATTCACTATAATTTTCATCCATTGTCATTTGAGATATTTCAACTGCAGAGTCCAGCTCAAAGAGTAGCCAGGAAAGCATTTCTGGCTAATCCATGCATTCCATGCCCTATGAATGTTTTGTTGTTCACAAACAGAAATCTAAGATTAAATACTCACGATCTGTTTAAAGAATCCTGACGTGCTGAAGAGATGTCAATCATATTAACAGGTCTCCCTAGTTCACCATCCAACCAAAATGTCCCAGTTGGAAGATTCTTACTCTCTACTGAGATGCGTATCTGAACCACCTGAGTGGGAGAGATATATCTCAACATTTCCACTAAAAGATCAAAACCAGTACCTACAAACAAAGGAAAAAGAAACTGAGATTAAAAAAAAAAAAAAATTACATAGGCATCGTGTGGTTGATAAGTTGCAAACATAAGCCCATAGAGATAAATTTCCAGAACCATACCTTTCACCCATCCAGGAGTGTTAACAATCAGAGGCAACATTGATTTTCCAGGACTATCAAGTTCACTAGGTTCATAATACTCCTTTACAAAGTAATCATACAAACTAAAAGTGCACGTTAAATAAGCATCTGGATCCCTTTTAGAAGAAGTATCGCCAAAGAAGAAGAACCTGGGGGAAGATTTTTTTTTTAAAAAAAGTCAGTAGTAGCACAAGGAAAAATTCAACTTAAACCATAAGATAATCTGTTCAAGTAATTCAATGTAACAGTGACATTATCAGTTGCCACACAGAAGGTAATATGCCCAGTTTTAGCAAAAATTGAAATAATTGAAGAAAAATGAGGAAGTCAAGAAACTATAGGTGACTGATTTGGTTGTCATAGCTTTTTAAATTAGGCACATCTGCTTCGAAGTGAAATGATGGGAGCATTTTCCGTTGTTGCAGTCCTGTCCTCAACTCAACTCATCTAAGCCTTTTCCCAACTACATGGGGTCGGCTACATGAATATGCTTCCTCCACTCTACTCTATTTAGATCTAAGTCGATATTTAAATTACAAATAATTATATCTTTTTTTATTATTTCTATCCATGTTAGTTTAGGTCTACCTCTACCTCTATCTTTACCATGAATTGTTAAAAGATCACTTTTTCTAATTGGAGCATCTAAAGGTTTTCGTTGTAGCAGTCATATCCTGAGTAATATTAATATCTAAAAGACCTTTCTAAAGCTCCAAGGGATCTGAATTGTATAATCGAGGTTTCCTGTTATGTCAGTAAGGAAAGATTGCCTCAAAGAGACTAAACTTTCTTTCTTTCCTCTCTATATATACATAATAAGGAAAGATTGCCTCGAGTGACTAAACTTTCTTTCTTTCCTCCCTATATATACATATATTCATGTTTGCTAGCAGGGAGAAACATCTATGGTGGTGCATAGGAGACCAGCCACAATCGTCCACACAACATAATCTGCAATAAATTTTAGATGATTTCTTCTATATCCCATGGCAAAGACCATATATTTTGAAGGTGATGGTGTCAAAATTTCTCTATAGTATTTCACATGAATGTTTAGGACTCCGAGTATTCATTGGTTTTTGTAGGTTTTTTATTATTTTTTTAATTTTGTGGACTTCAAAGTTTCTTTGACAAAATTTTTAAAACCAATTGAAATCCAAATTCTTTAGGCTCATATCTGAACCATTTCTCTAAAGTTGATACTACTAAAGTTACAATTGCTTTCTAGTTTCATTTTAGATAATAACTCAGGTGTGCACAGAAAATTCCACCAAACCTGATTCTTAGCCTTCCATTTATAAACTAAGGAACTCTAGACAAATTATTCAGCACCCATATTATAATCAATAGCTGCTAATCTTAACGTGTTAAGCCCTTACAAGACCAAAACACCAAACCAAACTATTTGCTGCATCATAACCTTACCCATCACATCTTAGCTGTCTAATATGTTGATTCCTCTTACCATACTACCTGATCCATACAGCCTACGTTATCACCATCACGGGGGGCAGAGACAGCCCATTGGCACCATGAACCACGCTCCATACCATGGAAATCCTTGCTTCCACATGAATCAGATGCAGGGCCTACAATAAGAGAAAACCTGCTTGTGGCCTGAGCCACATGTAGGTGGGCTTTCCTAGATGCACATGTACATCTAGCCACCCTCACTGAATGCAAGCTATTGCCTTTAGCAATAAGGGTGAATAACTCTGGTGACATGAAGATATAGAATAGGCTTGTTCTTGAGATATTGTCATGCACATGTACATCTAGCCACAAGATATTGCCATGCACTCATTTTGTTTTAATATTGAATAGGCTTGTTCTTGAGTTTTCATCGGGATTATGGCTGTTTTAGCAAACAAAAACTTTCAAACAATAAATAGGAAATACAGAAATATAAGGAAGACCCCCCACAACAAAAAAGAAAAAAAAAATCTCATTAAGAGTGTGGCCGTTCCAATACAATCACATGATATCAGAACATTCAAATGAACACCTTTCCAATGTTGCATTTGGTTATTATCACCACAAAGCTTATATTTCTTGCTTGGACCCATAGACTATGAAATTGAAAAATAATACTTTATTAATTCATGGTTTAGGGATAACACATATCATATCTGGTCACATCAGAGTGGGTAATGGATCTTAAATCATACTTATTCAACTTAGCCTTCAAAGTTAGCATCTAGTTTTAATTTTTAAAGTCATTACCTAAATGAGTTCCATGTTTGCTGTATACAAATATAAAATAGAGATATTCACACAGATAAAAATCAAATATAGCTAAGGTCTTAGGCAAGATCAAAGTGTACATCAACTGGTTTTATTGTCAGCCACTTTCATCCGAATTAAGGTTTTATAAATCAAAATGGGTTCCATTAACGAAATTTTACCACACAGACATCATCAAGGAATCAAGGAACAGATGAACTGCACATTCATACTCTTTTTATAAGTCCAATTATCTGAAGCAATTACGAACAAGCCCAACAAGTCTATAGCAATCAGTTGGTGAAAGCGTTAACTAACAAAGTTGGAAACTCTAATGGCAGGTTCCTAACCTTAAACCAAACCTCCACAATTTGGTGCCAAATTCATGCCAAGAAAACTTTAGCAGTAACAAAAGAACCTACGGAAAACCTAGAAGGCCATATGGCAGATAAAGATATGTTCACGAAGTAAAATCTTATGCCAACCACCAATGTGCCACCAGACCAAAACAAGAAAAATAAATAAATAAAAATCAAGGGTTGATGCGGGAAACCACGTTCATACGGCCTGAATTCAGAATGCATTCCCCAACTTCTATAAAGCAAAAAGAATATAACCTTACAACATTCGACAAGAACTTGAGATCATATATCATATCGATAAATTGCAAAAATTATACCTAAAACAGGCGTCAAACACCTGAAAAATGGCTTACCTAAAAGACAAGAAAATATGAATAGAATGCCATCAAGAAGATGTATGTATCACTAACCTCTCAGGTGGTCTTATGCACGGATTCGTCAAATCTGCAAAGCAAGTAAGGCAAATCATTACCATCAAGAAGGATTCTTTCCATGAATCAGTTCCCAAGAAATCAAAGAAGGGGTTTGAACAAAAGAACAGAAGCAAACCTGGATTAATCTCGTCGATTAGATGAAGAGAAAGACAGCCCGGAGGGGAGAACTCCGGCTGCCCCACATCCGTGTCCAAATATCCCACTCTTTCATACCTGGACAAAAAGAACCGGGAGATTCTTGAAGAGGCCATGCGAATCGGTTAAAAAACTTGAAGGGAAAAAGGAGGAGGAGGAGCGGCGGACCGTTGCAAGAGGATGTTGAGGAGATGGCGGGAGAAGGTGGACTTCCCACTGTTCTTGGGACCACAGACGAAGGCCACCGGAGGAGGGGAGGAGGCGCGTGCTATTGCTTCCGCCGCCTCCGCCCACCACGGAGGTATGAATACCTCCGGATGCGGAGACGTCGCCATGGCGCCGCTCCCTCTCGTTCCCACCATCGGCCGCCTCCTCGGTGCTTTCAAGTTTGGGTTTATATATAGGCGTCGGATTTGGGTCGGGCTCATATAAGACACCAGCAAGGGTAAAGGAAGCAAGCGCGATAGCGTTTCGGACTCCAAACCGAAGGGCGGTATCCGCATTCCGCACCCTTGTCCCAGAAACGCAGCATCACATCCATTACCGCTCGCGGCCCCAATTTTGTGGCCTGACACCAGCGTCAACAGCAATTGAACCCAGTCTCATGTAGTCTTCAACACCCAACGAGCAGCAACCAGAGGTAAGCCTTCATCTGGGAATTGATGTTAAACATGGTACGGGGACTTAACTTATTGTGCCGGTTAACGATTAAAGATAAAAAATTCAAAAATAAAATTACTACTAAAACTAATAAAATTTTCTTATTATTTTTTTA
>UESW01000598.1:0-28773 GCA_900491605.1 Calamus simplicifolius | reverse complement strand
GCCATGATCCTGATCGGCGATGATCAATGAAACTATTGCGATCAATCCGATCGGCGTCGATCCGACGGTTGCAATCAATACAAGCCAAGATCCCAATCGGCGATGATCGATCGGACCATTGCGATCCATCCGATCGGCTACGATCCGGCGGTAGCAATCGATCCAGGCCATGATCTCGATTGGCGATGATCAATCGAATGGTTGCGATCCATTCGATCGGCGACGATCCGACGGTTGTGATCGATCCAGACATGATCTCGATTTGTGATGATCGATCGGACTGTTGCAATCCATCGGCGATCCGACGATTGGGACGATGATCGATCGATCATGATCGATGATCGACGACGTTGTGATCCATCCGATCGGCGACGATCCGATGGTTACGATGATCGAAGCCATGATCCTGATCGATCGATGGGCGATCCGATCGACGACGATCCGACAGTTGCGACCCATTCGATCGGCGAAGATCCGACGATTGCGATCAATCCAAGCCATGATCCTGATTGGCGAGATCGATGAAACTGTTGCGATCAATCCTATTGGCGTCGATCTGACAGTTGCAATCGATCCAAGCCATGATCTCGATCGGCGATGATCGATCCGACGGTTGCGATCCATCAGATTCTGCAATGATTAGACGGTTGTGATCGATCCAAGCCATGATCCCGATCAGCGATGATCGATCCGAAGGTTGTGATCCAATCGATCAGCGACAATCCGACGGTTGCGATCAATCCAAGCCATGATCCCGATCAGCGATGATCGATCCGATGGTTGCGATCCATCCGATCGATGACGATCTGATGGTTGCGATCGATCCAAGCCATGATCCCGATCGGCGATGATCGATCCTATGGTTGCGATCCATCCAATTGGCGAAGATCCGACGGTTGTTATCGATCTAAGCCATGATCCTGATCGGCGATAATCGATGAAACTATTGCGATCAATCCGATCGGCATCGATCCGACGATTGCAATCGATCCAAGCATGATCTCGATCGGCGATGATCTATCGACCGTTGCGATCCATCCGATCGGCTATGATCCGGTGGTTTGTGATAGATCCAAGCCATGATCTCGATCGGCAACGATTGATCGGACGGTTGTGATCCATCCAATCAGCGATGATCCGATGGTTGCGATTGATCCAAGCCATGATCCCGATCGGTGATGATCGATCCGACGGTTGGGATCCATCCAATCGGTGAAGATCCGACTGTTACGATCGATCCAAGCCATGATCCCAATCGGCGATGATCGATTGAAACGTTGCGATCAATTTGATCGGCGATGATTCGACGGTTGCGATCGATACAAGCCATGAACCCAATCGGCGATGATCGATCCGACGGTTGTGATCCATTCGATCAGTGATGATCCGATGGTTGCGATCGATCCAAGCCATGATCCCGATCGGCGATGATCTATCCGACGGTTGCAATCCATCCAAACGGCGACGATCCCACTGTTGTGATCGATCAAAGCTATGATTCTGATCGGCGATGATCGATTCGATGGTTGCGATCCATTCGATTGGCGAAGATCCGATGGTTGCAATTGATCCAAGCAATGATCACAATCGGCAATGATCGATCAGACCGTTGCGATCAATCCGATCAGCGCGATCAATCCAATCGGCGACGATCCGACGGTTGCGATCGATCCAAGCTGTGATCCCCATCAGCGATAATCGATCTGACGGTTGCAATACATCCGATCGGCGATGATCCATGGTTGTGATCGATCCAAGCCATGATTCCAATCGTCAATGATCGATCCGACGGTTGCGATCCATCCGATCGATGACGATCCGACGGTTGTGATCGATCCACGACATGATCTCGATATGTGATGATCGATCGGGCTGTTGCAATCCATCCGATCGGCAATGATCGATCCGACGGTTGTGATCCATCCGATGGATGACGAATCGAGTTGCGATCGATCCAAGCCATGATCCGACCGGCGATGATCGATCGGACCATTGCGATCAATCCGATCAGCGACAATCCGACGGTTGCAATCAATTCAAGCCATGATCTCGATCGGCGATGATCGATCCGACAATTGCGATCCATCCGATCAGCGATCATCTGACGATTGCGATCGATGCAAGCCATGATCCCGATCTACGATGATCGATCCGACGGTTGCAATCCATCCGATCGGCGATGATCGATGGTTGCGATCGATCCAAGCTATGATCCCAATCGGCGATGATTGATCCGATGGTTGCGATCCATCTGATCGGTGACAATCCGACAATTGCGATCGATCTAAGTCATGATCCCGATGGCGATGATCGATCCGACGGTTGCGATCCATCCGATCGATGAAGATCCGACTGTTGCAATTGATCCAAGCCATGATCTCAATCGACAATGATCGATCGGACGATTGCGATCCATCCAATCGGCGATGATCCGATGGTTGCAATCGATCCAAGCCATGATCACGATCGGCGATCATCGATCTGACGATTGCGATCCATCGGACCTGAATCAAGTTAAATTAGGAGCATCGTTCGAAGATCAAGTTAGGTCAAACCCGAATCGAGTTCAATTTAGAGTGTTACTCCATGATTAGTTCAGATCAAATAAGATCAAGCCCGAATCAATTTCAATCTAAAACATTGTAATATGATCGGCCTAGATCAAACTTTGATCTCTTTTCATTTGATCGAACCTGAATCAAGTCCAATCTAGAGCAATGCTCCACAAGATTAGTTTGAATGAAACGAAGATCAAACTTGAATTTAGTTCAATATGCTGCATTTGTTTAAAAATTGGGTTAGATCAAACCAATGTCAATTCTGAATCAAGTCGAATCTCGGGCATTGGCACAAGTTCGGGTTAGATCAAACTAAGATCGGACCCAAATAAAATCTCATACGGAGCGTTGCTCCAAGATTGAAATTAGATCAAACTTAAATCAAACATGAAGTCAAGTCCAACGTGGAGCATCGTTTCAAGATTGTGTTGGATCAAACTTAGATCAAACCTCAATTAAGTACAATCTCGAGCATTCCTCCAATATTGATAGATCAAAGTTAGATCAAATTAGACCAAATTCGAATCAAGTACAATCTAGAGAGTTACTTAGAGATATTTTTCAACACTGGGTTGAATCAAGTTCAAGTTAAACCCAAATCAGATCCCATCTAGACAATTGCTCCGAGATTGGGTCGGATAAAATTTACATCAAACATGAATCAACTTCAATTTAGAGTGTTGAATCAAGATATGGTTAAATCAAATTAAATCAAACACAAATCAAGTTCAATCTAGAGCACTTATATAATATCGGGTTGGATAAATTAAGATCAATCCTAAATAAAGTTAAATATAGAGCATTATTCTAAGATCGGGTAAGATGGAGCTAAGTTCAGACACAAATAAAGTTCATTCTCGAGCGTTACACCAAGATTGGGTGAAATCAAACTAAAATCAAGTTCAATCGAAGCATTACTCCATGATTGGTTTAGATCTAACCTACATCAAGCTAATTGAAGTTCAATCTGGAGCGTTGCTACAAGAACGGGCCAAATCAAGGCTAAATCAATTCGAATTTGAAATGTTGCTCTAAGTTCGGATTGGATCAAACTTACATCAAACCTTCTGAGTCAAGTCCAATTGGAAGTGATGCTCCAAGATCGGGTCGAGCCAAACTTAGATCAAATATCAAAATAAGTCCAATCTAAAGCATTGCAACAAGACCAGGTTAGTTCAAATTAGATCCACATGAATCAAATCTAATTTGCAGCATTGCTCTAAGAAAAGGTTGGATCAAACCCAAACCAAGTCAAATCGAGAGCGTTGCTCGAGGATCGAGTTGGATCAAACTTATATCAAACCCAAATCAAGTCCAATCTGGATTCTTTTTTTTTTTTTTTGAAAAGTAAAGGTGTGAAATGTATTAATAGTGTGAAAAGGAGTTGAAAGTACAGGTACTCGGGGCATTCCCCGAGGTCTAAAAGGAGCAATGGGGATACACCACCAAAAAGGTAAATATCCTTAGACTAATGGAAGAGAAGAAACATCCAAAAAAGGAAAAAAAACAATCGTGATGGAGTCACGGAGGAAAAAAAAACAATCGTGATGGAGTCACGGTAGAAATCATAACAAAGGGCTTCAGCTCGAGATAGAGGAAGGGAGCTGCCACTTTTCAATCAATTTTTGATGACCCTCCTTCCTGGGAAAAATAGCACCATCCAAACTCGCCCTAACAGAGTCCATAATCTTTGAAAGGATCCCAGCTTCATTAAGAGGTCTTTGGCCATGCTTGCGAGAGTTCCTTTCAAACCAAATGAGGTACAAAGAAGCTCCCAAAGCCAGTCTGCAAATAATTGAATGAAGGGATTTGCCTTTGATATTCCTGCAGAGCCACGGTCTCAAGAGCTCCCAAGATGAAGGATAATGCTCAAAATCGCACAAACTGGCAATAGAAGACCAGATCCGAAAGGAAAAAGGGCAGCTGAAGAATAGATGGCTATGATCCTCTGTATGGTCTTGGCATAGAAAGCAGGATAAGGAGAGATGACCTTGAACACCAAAGGAATGGAGACGATCTTGTGTAGAGAGTCTACCTCTGATAGCAAGCCATAAAATAAATGAGTGCCTAGGCACATGATGAGGAAACCAAAGAAGATGCGCCCAGTCCACACGGCCGCTCGGTGTCCGGATGCAATTCCAAACACCCTTAATAGAGAAGGCTGGGGAACCATCCCAAAGAATCTTGTCCTGATGGCTGCAATCAGGGGGATCAAGGGATCTAGAGTCTTCCTTCAAAGCTATCAGCTCAATAGAATTAGCTACCGGCCATCTCCATGAGCCGCCAAAAATAATGTCACTAACCTTTGCATTTATCCCAAGTCCGGAGTCGGAAATGACTCTAGCATGAGAGGAGGAACAAATAGGGCCAAGAGGCCTCCAAGAATCAAACCAAAGGGAAGTATCTCCACCATTCCCTACATTGACGGAGATGAAAGCCCTGATTCTGTCCCGAAGCTTTAGGATTTTCCTCCAGGTCCAAGAGCAGTTCCAAGGAACTTTTGCCACCCAGAAGTGGTCTTTATGCAGCAGATTCCTCTTGACCCAAGCAGCCCACAGGGAATTAGAGCAGGGCTGGCAAAGAAGCCAAATATAACGGGTCATGGAGGCAGTGTTCCAATCACGAATCTTTTTGATTCCCAATCCTCCTTCGGGTTTCGGACAAGAGATATCACTCCAAGCAACTTTAGCACCAGAGTGACTTAAGGAAGTACCTTTCCATAAGAAAGCAGAGAGAATACCCTCTATATCTTTGATGACTTTGACTGGTAGAATAAAGTGGGAGCTCCAAAAAGTCTGGATACTGAATATAATTGATTGAATAAGTTGAAGCCTTCCAGCATAGGAGAGGAAGCGATTAGTCCAGAGCTTGATCCTCTTCAATATACGATCCACCAAGGCTTGACAGTCCAAAGCTTTGAGCTTCGAGGAGATGAGAGGAACCCCCAAATATCTAATAGGAAATGAACCCATATTGTATCCTATGAAGTTTGCAAGATCATGTTGCGAGGAAGCAGTCATACCCGAGAGAAAGATGGAACTTTTAGAGCTGTTTGGGGATAAGCCCGATAGAGAGGAGAAGGTATCAAGGGCATTCTTCACTACTTGGACAGAATTAAATCCCCCCGACAGAAAACCAGCAGGTCATCCGCAAAGCAAAGATGAGATAAATTTGATTTCCGGCATCTCCAATGAAATTTGAAAGTGGTGGAAGCTTGGATTTTAAACTCAAGAATCCTAGAGAAGACATCCATGCAAATGACAAATAAATAAGGTGAGATAGGATCACCTTGACGGAGGCCTTTCTTCCCTTCAAAGAAACCATTGAGTTCCCCATTAATAGAAATAGAGTACTTGGCAGAGGTGACACACGCCTTGATCCAGCCGATAAAGATCGTAGGGAATCCAAGATGCAGAAGGGTATCCCAAAGGAAGTCCCACCGGACCGAATCAAAAGCCTTCATAAGATCAATTTTGAGAGTACAATTTGGGGTTGACGAAGGGAGATGATATCCACGAACTAGCTCCTGGGCCATAAGAATGTTGTCCCCAATATGTCTATCTTGGACAAAGGCAGACTGGGCGTTGTTGATAATAGACGGAAGAACTGCTTTAAGACGACTAGCAAGGAGCTTTGAAATACATTTGTAGATAGAATTGCAGCATGAAATAGGTCTAAAGTCCTTTAATTTAGAGGCATTAGGAACTTTAGGGATGAGAGCCACAATAGTGCAATTTGCTTCCTTGAGGAGAATCCCATTAGAGAAGAAATCCTTAATAGCTTTTGAGATATCAGCTCCCACAATATGCCAAGTCCGATGGAAGAAGTAAGCATTGAAACCGTCCGGACCAGGTGATTTATTAGGGTGGAGACTGAAGAAAGCAGATTTGATTTCATCTTCGGAGAAGTCGTAGCTTAACATAGAAGCTTGTTCAGGAGATAGGATCCTTTCTTTGAAGAAACAGGACATAATGCTGCCATCATAAGTAGATTTGCAATCCGAGCCGAGGAGCAACTTATAGAAATGAACAACCTCACGAGAGATCTGATCCTTATCCCTGATCCAATCCCCATTATCCTTCTGAATAGACAGAATTTTGTTCACATTGGATCTACCCTTGATAGAGTTGAGAAAGAAAGCTGAATTGTGATCTCCTTCTTTCAGCCACTGAATGCGACTACGCTACCTAGCGTAGCTTTCTTTCCCTCTAGAGACAAGCGACAGTCTCTTGGCACAATCAATTGCCTTCTCCAGCAGATGAACATCATTATTCCCAGACGCAATTGAAGCTTGCAGATCAGCAAGCTCGGTGCGAATGAGAATTAGATCGCCATTTATTAACTTGTTCTTAGTCTGGCACAGAGCTTTCAAGGCCGTCTTCACAAGTTTGAGCTTCTTATAAACTCTGAACATAGAATATCCAGTAATCGGAGTAGCCCAGATTTCCTCAATTAACGGAAGGAATTCATCAAATTCAGTCCAAAAGTTAAAGAATTTAAAAGGCGATTTGTAAAGAGGCAAACTAACTCCAAGATTGACCACGGCAGGGGAGTGATCCGAAAGACCATATGGGAGAAATTCAGCATTAGATTGAGAGAAGACGTTGAACCAGGAAGGGTTAACAATCGCCCTGTCCAATTTCCTGAGGATGTGGCCCTGGGTTCTGGAGTTGTGCCAAGTAAAGAAACAACCACCGTAACGAAGATCGTCCAAACCAGCAGATAACAGAGCATCATTGAATTCCTCCATGAAACCAGGCCAGTCGGAAGAGCCACCTTTGCGTTCATGGCGGTAACGGATGGCATTGAAGTCACCCATGACAAGCCAAGGAATCTGGGCAAAGATTGTAGCTTGATGCTTCAAAATATCCCACAGATGTCTTCTTGCTGTTAGAACATTGGAGCCGTAGGCAAAGGAGACAGTAAATTTATCATTGGAACCAAGAATAGTGATGATGAAGATGGAAGATCTGGTCGTGAAGGGAAACTACATCTGCACGGAGCTTGTTAGGGTCCCAGAACACCCAGATTCTACCAGAGTCGCCACCATCGTAGGAATTGATGCAGTCCCAGCCCTTGATCAAAAACTTTTCTATTTTCTCCTTATTACAAGATCTGATCTTCGTCTCAAGCAGAGCAATATATGATAGATTATGAGAGCGCACAAGGTTGCGAATTTCCCTGTGCTTAGAGGGATCATTTAGACCCCTAATGTTCCAAGTTGCCAGCTTAATCATTAAGAAGCCGAAGGTGACTTCCGACTGGATTTCCCAGAGCCTCCACATTTCTTCTTGCCCTTCTTCGGCCGACCCAGCTTTTTCTCAACTTCATCAATCAAATTGAGCCTCCTAGCAAGAAGAGGAGTGCTCGAAGGAGACGAGGAAGGAGAAGAATCCTCACATCCAAAACAGGGGGGGGATAAAGCAGAGGAGGAGAAGTCCCTAACAAGAGAAACAGAGGAATTTCCCAATGGGACTGTAGCTACTGTAGCAAATGCATTCGGATCGTCAAATATCGGATCGTCAACAGCTCCTGTACCAGACGGATCGTCAACAGCAAACGGGTCACCCGGTACTGTTCCAATCGGACCATGAACGCCAACTCCTGAACGAGACGGATCGACAACAGCTACTGTTGGATCCACAGCCACAGTCGGGAAATCCTCCGAAGACAGAGAGTCGAAAGAATTGGTAGAGCAGATCAATCCACTAGCAGAA
The DNA here is from genome assembly GCA_900491605.1 of Calamus simplicifolius. Taxonomy (NCBI): domain Eukaryota; kingdom Viridiplantae; phylum Streptophyta; class Magnoliopsida; order Arecales; family Arecaceae; genus Calamus; species Calamus simplicifolius. The sequence continues at coordinate 20,498 of UESW01000598.1, read as the reverse complement.
GAAACACGATGAGAGAGAGCCTTTGTAGGATGAAGATGCAGAGCATTGGAGGAAGGGGAGGACATATTCAACACTTCCTTCCCAAGACAGTGAACATGCTTCAGAATGCCTTGAGAGCTCGCAATAGATGGTAGAGACTGCTGAAGTTTGGATGCAACCAAGACATCAGCCGAGCCTCCCACCGGAGCAACCAAGACATCAGCCGCAGAAGAGCCAGGAGCGGTAGACGGGACATCCTTCAAGGTAAGGGGACCGAAAGAGTTCATAGACGGGACATCCTTAGCATGATTATTCACAAGCTTCCAGTCCCCAGAAGAAGGAACAGGGGTTGAGAAGATTTCGACACCCAAAGCCGTTGAGTCACCCTCTTGCAATTTTTTGACAAGTGACCGAATTCTTTGCAGACAGTGCATTTCTTGGGAACCCAATTGTATTCAATCTGAATCTCCAAACAGCTACCATCATCCAATTCTATATCAATAGCATTAGGAAGGGTGTCTTCAATGTTTATTTCGATGCATATCCTAGCATAGATCAGGCGCTTTAAGGAAGCAGTCGCCGAGTCAGCATGAAGGGGCTTCCCAACTGTGCTGGCAATGTAGCTAAGGCCTTCATCAGTCCAAAGTTCAAGAGGCACGTTGTAGAAATGAGCCCATATAGGTACACGCTTACAGCCCTCCTTCGTTAGATTCATGCCCGGAGTCCAGAGCTTGATGAAGATCGGTCTACCTCCAAAATGCCACGGTCCCCCCTCCAGGACAGCATTTAAACCCGCTGCAGCAGAGAACTTAAAGAAGAAGAATCCAAATCCATTACATAGGACATCGGTCAATCCATGCTTCCCCCAGAGACGTTGAGCAGTAGCTTGGACGAGGGAGAATGGGAGCTTGTCAAGAAAAAACCCAACCAAAGTGTGCTTCCAGACCGAGGCACCCTTCGAAGCAACATCCGACGGAAGCTTAATCCTGAGTCTCCCAGCTTCAGCGGATGAGGAAACGGGTTTAATGAACTTCAGATGCAGCTTAGCCGAAGACTCTTTTACTAATGACGCCCAGGATGGTTGGGCGTTGCATTTGACATCAGGATTCTATTATTGTTATATCGAACTCAATCAACCTTTGATCAAACCCCAATCAAGTTCAATTTAAAGCATTGCTCTAAGATCAGGGTGGATTAAACTTAAATCAGACCTGGAACAAATCAAATATGTAACATTGCTCTAAGATCGGGTTCAACTAAACTTTGATCAAATCGGAATTAAGTTCAATATGGAGCCTTGATCTTAGGTTGAACTTGATCAAACCAAGATCAGGCACAAATCAAGTCCGATGTAGAGCATTCCTCAAAGATCGTATTGGATCAAACTTATATCAATCTCGAATTAAGTGAAATATGCTGCATTCCTCCAAGATTGATTTGGTTCAAACTCAAATCAAATATGAATCAAATGCAATTTAATGCATTGTTCCAAGATAGGGTCGGATCGAATATGACGGCCTCTTGTTTTCTCTCTCTATGATGGGAGCTTCTCTCTCTAAGATCCCGCTCTTCCGTTTCTCTTCGTTTTCCTTGCACGATTTCCATGGCTTCATGGGGTCCTTTGGTTCCTTCTTTTGAATCGTTCATGGCATCCTCTTCGGGTTCTCCTGCTAAACCGTCCATGGTTGCTCCTGCTGATTCGTCCGCGGCTGGCCTGGGTCTGGATCTCCCTCTGCTCCTGGGAAGGTCTCGGGTGGTATAGTTCAGGATGAGGCCTCCTTGGATCCCTCATCCAGATCTATTCCAGCTTTAGCCCCTAGTGCTCCTTCCTCTTCTCTCGTTGAGGCCTCCTGGGTTTCCATTGTTCCTCCCTCTCATGATGTCTCGCTGGCTTCGTCTCCCTTGTTGCCGGAGGATCCTGTAGCTCTTGCTTTGTGTTTCCCAGTGGAGGATGATATTGCCGCTGCTTCCAGGTTTGATTTATTTGATGCTGCTTTGGAGTTAATGTGCTCCCGGCCGGTGGAGCTGTTCCCTCCCCGGTGGCCGGTGTCGAGCTTGGGGCGTTGCCAGCTCGTGCGAAGGAGGCGGTGGTGGATTATTTTCAAAATTGCGGCCGTACCAGACTCCATCTCATTACCCGGTCCGTTCGTCCGGTCGCTTGGATCATGGCAGCTTGAAGACGTCATCCTCTTCCTATCATCCTGAGTTTGAATTTAGTAGTCTTTCCTTCCCGCTCTCCCAAAGTCTGGAGGTCTTTCAAACACTCTGTTGCCTTCTCCTCCTCCGAGCGACGCTGTTTCCCCTGTTTCTCCCCCTGTGGCGACGCCAGCGGATGCAGTTGCTCCGATTGCCGCTAAGAGCAGCTGGGCCTCTCTCGTCTCGGACATCCCAGATGTTATGGAGCTCTCTTACTATAAACCCTCTGTCCAATCGATCGATGGGAGAGTTCGATGCATTATCCCGCCGGCTGTGGCGAACGTCGGAGCCGCTGCCTGGGAAAATACTATTGTTGGTTTTTTCCTGGACAAGCTCCCGTACTCTCTTGTTAATTCTCAGGCTCATAGATTATGGGATGATAAAGGACTCTCGGAGGTTCTATGCAATGACAATGGCTTCTTCTTCTTCAAATTCCATGATAAGGCGATGTGCTTGGATATTCTTAATGGGGGCCCCTGGTATTTCGGAGGTCGTCCCATCTTCTTAAAAGCTTGGAGATCTGGAATGAATTTATCAAAAGACGGTTGCAAACGGGTTCCTATCTGGGCACATTTTCTCAACGTTCCTCTTGAATTCTGGACGGCGGAAGGACTCAGTCACATTGCCAGCATTGTTGGAATCCCCCTTCATGCTGACAAAATGACTTCTTCCTTGAAGAGGCTAGCTTATGCTAGGATTTGTATTGAGATCGGTATTGATGACCCTCTCCCCAATGCTCTGGATCTTGTTATGGAGGATGGAAACTTAGTGGAAATCCGAATCGAGTACAACTGGATTCCTAAGAAATGCTCCTTATGTAAGGAATTCGGACATCTTCCCAAATTCTGCAAGAAGGCTTCTCACCTTGCATGGGTTCCAAAAGAATGTCAGGGTCCTCCTGTGACCATTCCTGATGCAGTTCCGAATCGTAGGGATGTTCCGATTCTGCATTCCCTCACTCCCATGGATCAGATTGCTCTTCCTTCTATGGCTAAGGCTGGCATTAGATCTATGGCATCTCCAACGATTCTTCCTCCTGCGCGTGATTTGAGCAGCGCGGTCAACAGCTTTGCAGCGCTTTGTTCGATTGATGAGGGTTGCTGAGGATCCAGCTGCTGTTGACGATCCGAATGCTTCTGGACTTGGAGATCCGTCTCCAGCTGGCGACCCGATTGGCTCTGTTATCGGGTTTTCAACTGTAGCTGACGATCCGTTTGGGGAAGGTGCTGCTGATCCGTTAGCTTTTGACGATCCGTTAGCTGCTGATCCGGTATTTGACGATCTGTTTGTCCCGATGGCCAGTTCCTCTGTTCCTCCCGCTGGGAACTCCTCCATCTCTGCTCCGTCCCCCTCCATCATTGGCAGTAAGGTCTCTCCCCCCTCCTCGTCTTCTTCCTTCTCAGTACCCCCCTTATTGCTAGGCGGTTATTGTTGGTGGACGAGCTTGAGAAAAAGCAGGGCAAGCAGATGAAGCACAAGAAGAAAAATAGGAGTGCTGGGAATTCCAAGGGGAAAATTTCTTTGAAATTGGATGATTAATTTAGCCTCATGGAATATCCGGGGACTTAATGACCCTTCAAAACATTTTGAGGTTCGTAATCTGGTTCGTACACATAATATTTCTTGCTTAGCCCTTCTTGAAACTAAGATTAATCCTTGCAATAAACTAAAGGTAGAACAGAGCTTATTCAAGTCTTGGAATTGCATTAACTACTACGATTTTTTTTTTTTTTTTTGAAAAGTGAAGGTGAATTATATTAATAAAGAAAGGATGAAATAAGTACAAACCCCGGGGCAACAACCCGGGAGAAAAAACAGCCAAAAGAACCGGACAATCACCATACGGTGAAGCAACTCCCAAGGGATCGACATCTACAAAGCCAAAACAGCATCACAAACCCACAAGCTCCCAAGGATTCATCGGAGCAGAGAAGCGGGGAGGTGCCAGATTTGAATCAAATGAAGATTTGGCGTATTAAGGGGAAATTCGGATCCCTCCAACTTATGCCTGATAGTGTCCATAATTTGACTGATGATTCTTTGCTCACTATGAAGAATACGACCATGTTTTCGAGAGTTCCTTTCCATCCATAAATAATAGATGGTAGCTCCCAAAGCAATCCTCCTGATAATAGAAATGAGCGAAGTCCCTTTGAGTACCACACAGCCTCGGCCATAGAGTCTCCCAAGCAGAGGGAAACTGCAAAAGATCACACCTACCAGCAATAGCAGACCAAACCCGACTGGAGAAAGAGCAGGCAAAGAAAAGATGATTGTGATCTTCCACATCTTCAAGACAAAAGAAACACTTCATGTTACTAATCATCCCAAAGGATAAGAGCCGGTCTTGTGAAGGGAGCCGTCCTCTGATAGCAAGCCATAGGATGAAAGAGTGCCTAGGAACATGATGCTTGAACCAAACCAAATGGGCCCAAGAAATCCGACGCGAAGGAGATCGTAAGACATTCCAAGCTTTTTTGATTGTGAAAACATTAGAGCCATCCCACATCACTCTGTCACTATGAGAACAGTTGGGCAAATCAAGAGATCTTGAATCTTCTTTTAGACTAATAAGCTCAGCTGAATTAGCAGGAGGCCACAACCAATGGCCAGAAGAAATAATGTCACTAACCTTTGCATCAACAGTGAGACCCGAGTCAACAATAACTCTAGCGTATGGGGAAGTGCAGATAGGGCCTTGAGGTCTCTAGACATCAAACCACAGTGAAGTGCTGTCACCGTTCCCAACCTTCACTGAGATGAAAGGCTTGACTCTATCTCTGATCTTAAGAAGCCTTCTCCAAGTCCAAGAGCAGTTCCAAGGGACTTTTGCAACCCAGAAATGCTCCTTATGCAGCAGATTCAACTTAACCCAAGCAGCCCATAAGGAGGAAGAGCAAGGGTTACATAACAGCCAAATATAGCGAGTCATGGAGGCAACATTCCAGTCTTTAATCTTCTTGATTCCCAACCCACCTTCCGCCTTTGGAGTAGAGATATCTGCCCATGCAACTCTAGCTCCACTACTCTTCAGGGACACCCCGCTCCATAGAAAAGCCGAGAGGATGCTTTCAATAGCTTTAGTGACTTTGGCTGGAAGAATGAAATGGGCGCACCAAAAGGACTGAATACTGAATAGAACAGATTGGATTAGCTGGACTCTACCTGCATAAGAGAGGAAGCGGTTTGTCCAGACTTTAATCCTCCCCAAGATTCGATCAACTAGAGCTTGGCAATCATTGGCACAGAGTTTGGTTGAGATGAGCGGGACCCCCAAATATCTTATGGGAAATGAACCAAGAGGAAATCTCAGATAATTCAAAATCTCTTGTTGCATAGGGTCTTTAACTCCTGATAGGAAAATAGAGCATTTGGCAGCATTAGGGGTAAGACCCGAGAGAGAGGAAAAGGTGTCGAGAGCATCCTTCACAACCATAATAGAGGGAAGATCACCATGGCAAAAGATCATCAAATCATCAGCAAAACAAAGATGAGAAATCTTAGATTTCCTACATCTCCAGTGATATGTAAAAGAAGGACACTCTAGTATTTTGGAGGTCAAGATCCGAGAGAAGATATCCATGCAGATCACAAATAGGTAAGGCGAGATAGGGTCACCTTGACGGATGCCTTTTTTTCCTTCAAAAAACCCGTTGAGCTCACCATTGATGGCCACAGAGAATTTAGCTGAAGAGACGCAGCTTCTGATCCAACCAATGAAAATGGAAGGGAAGCCAAGAAGCTTCAAAGAATCCCAAAGAAAGTCCCATCTAACTGAGTCGAAAGCTTTCCTTAGATCAATCTTGAGGGCACATTTAGGGGATGATGAGTGTAGATGATATCCACGAACAAGCTCTTGAGCCATCAAGATGTTATCGCCAATATGCCTACCATGGACGAAAGCGGCTTGAGCTTCATTGACAAAAGATGGGAGAACCTCCTTCAATCGATTGGCAATCAGCTTAGTAATGCATTTATAAATGGTGTTGCAGCAGGAAATCGGCTATAGTCCTTCAGATTAGAGGCATTTGGGATCTTGGGTATAAGAACAATAATGGTGCAATTAACTTCCTTTAGAAGCAATCCATTAGCAAAGAAGTCCAGGATAGCAGAAGTCACCTCATCACCTACAATGTGCCACGTCTTCTGAAAGAAGAATGCATTAAAACCATCCGGCCCGGGAGACTTGTTTGGGTGAAGACTGAAAATAACTTTCCTGATATCATCCTTTGAGAAAGGAGAACCCAAATTCCTGATTTGATTAGAGCAAAGGACTTGGTTCACAAAAGGCTTGAGTGAGTCAATACCTTCATAGGCAATAGAGCACTCTGAGCCCAGCAGCCCCTTGTAAAACTCGACCACCTCATGGCTGATTTGCAGCTTGTCATGGATCCAGACTCCCGAATCATCTTGTATGCTCAATATCTTGTTAACATTGATCCTACTTTTGATGGAATTGAAGAAGAAAGAAGAGTTATGGTCCCCTTCCCGCAACCATTGAATTCTACTCTTCTGCCGAGCATAACATTCCCTGCCTTTGCAAGCTAAGCTAAGTTTCATGGCACAGACTCTCTCTTTATCAATAAGATCAGCCGCTTGATTACCCGCAGCTAATTCAGCTTGCAGAGCATTAAGCTCAGAACGAAAAGAGGCCAGGTCCCCATAACAGGCCTCATTCTTCCTTTTACACAGATTCCTTAAAGCAGATTTCATCAACTTCAGCTTCTTACACACTCTGAACATAGCATGCCCTTCTCCACCCTTGAGCTCCAGATCATCTCAACTAATGGCAAAAATTCCTCAAAGCCAGCCCAGTGATTAAAGAACTTGAAAGGAGTGATATAGCTATGCATGCAGGTCTCCATCTTCACCACTGCCGCTGAATGATCAGAGACACCATACGGCATAAATTCAGCTGAAGAGTTTGGGAAGGAGTTGAGCCAACCTGCGTTAACCAGAACTCTATCTAACTTCCTGAGGATATGCCCGATGGTCCTGGAATTGTGCCAGGTAAACTGACATCCACCATATCTAAGATCATCCCCCCAATTTCAAGCAGGGTATCATTAAACTCCTCCATGAACGAGGGCCAGCCAGAGCTTCCTCCCTTCCTCTCAGATCTATAACGAACAGCATTGAAATCACCCAAAATGATCCAAGGAAGCTGGGCCAAGGAGTTAGCCAGATCTTTTAGACTGCTCCATAAAATCCTTCGGTTAGTTGCATCATTTGAGCCATAGATAAAAGAAGCCAAGAATCTTCCACCCAAGCTACACAGGGAGAAGGAGATGTGGATGGCCTGATCCTGCAAGATAAAGCTATCAACATTAACTACTACGATGGCAGTGGATCGGGTAGGATTTGGGTTTGGTGGGATCCCACGAAGCTTCAAGCTGATAGCTTTTCATTGCATGATCAAGTCATCCATATCTCTTTCTCTGTCTGCAGCTCGGGAGATAAATTTGATGCTTCTTTTGTGTATGGCTCTAATGATGTTTCAGCCCGTAGGCTTCTCTGGGGTAGTTTGAAGGATCGTGCTATCCTCCTTGCCCATTTACCTTGGATCATTTTGGGGGATTTTAATGCCATCCGCTTTCGACATGAGAGGAAGGGTGGTAGCTCTGACTGGCCTGCCCATATGGATGATTTAAATGATACTCTCTTCGAAGCCGGTCTGGAGGATCTCAGATTCGGGGGATTTCTTTTCACCTGGCACAATTCTAGAGCTGTTGGGCATCCTTAGGAAGCTGGATAGAGTTCTTGCAAATCCTTTATGGCTCAATTTCTATCCTAACTCTTCAGCTGAGTTTCTTCCGTTCTTCCGTATGGACTCTCTGATCATTCAGCGGCTGTGGTGAGGCTTGGGGCTCATTTCCCTACTTATAAATCTCCGTTCAAATTCTTTAACCACTGGACTGAGTTTGAGGAGTTCTCCCCCTTAGTTGAGCATATCTGGAATACCCAAGTGGAGGGTCATGCTATGTTCAGGGTCTGCAGGAAGCTGAAGCTTCTCAAATCAGCCTTGAAGGAGTTGTGTAGAAGGAAGAATGCTTTGGTTTATGGGGATTTGGCTGATCTCAGGGCTCAGCTCACTGTGTTGCAATCTTCTATTGCTGCTGGTAATCCTACGGTGGATCTCATTGATAAAGAGAGAGACTGTGCTATGAGGATTAGCTCAATCTGCAAAGGAAGGGAATCGTATGCTAGGCAGAAGAGTAGAATCCAGTGGCTGCAGGAAGGTGACCGAAATTCTGCTTTCTTTTTCAATTCCATCAAAAGTAGGAACAATGTCAATAAGATTTATCAATCCAAGATGATTCGGGAGCTTTGATCCGGGACAAGCTTCAAATCAGTCATGAGGTGGTCGTTTTCTTCAAGCAACTGCTGGGTTCTGACTGTTCCACCGCCTATGAAGGAATTGACTCTCTCAAGCCTTTCGTGAATCAGGTCCTAAACTCTGACCAAATTAGGAAATTGGGTCTTCTTTCACTGATGATGAAATCAAGAACTCTATATTCAGCCTCCACCCAAACAAAGCTCCTGGGCCGGATGGTTTTAATGCTTTTTTTTTATCAGAGGACTTGGTCCATTGTGGGTGAAGAGGTGATTTCTGCTATCAAGGATTTCTTTGCTAATGGTTTGCTGCTTAAGGAAGTCAATTGCACTATCCTTGTTCTCATTCCCAAGGTTCCTAATGCTTCAAAGCTAAAGGATTATAGGCCGATTTCCTGCTGCAACACTATTTACAAGAGCATTACTAAGCTGCTTGCTAATCGGTTAAAGGAAGTTCTTCCTTCTTTTGTTAATGAAGCCCAAGCTGCTTTTGTCCAAGGCAGGCAGATTGGAGATAATATCTTGATGGCTCAAGAGCTGGTTCGTGGCTATCATCTCCATTCATCTTCCCCTAAATGTGCCCTCAAGATTGATCTAAGGAAGGCTTTTGACTCGGTTAGATGGGACTTCCTCTGGGATTCTTTGCAGCTTCTTGGGTTTCCTTCAAATTTCATTGGCTGGATCAGGAGCTGTGTCTCTTCTGCTAAATATTCGGTGGCTATCAATGGTGAGCTCAATGGTTTTTTTGAAGGGAGGAAAGGCATTCGTCAAGGTGATCCTATTTCCCCATATTTATTTGTTATTTGTATGGATATCTTCTCTAGAATTTTGTCCCGGAAAATTGAGGAGTCTCCAACTTTTAGATATCACTGGAGATGCAGAAAATCTAAGTTATCTCACCTTTGTTTTGCTGATGACTTGATGATCTTTTGCCATGGTGATATGAATTCTATTCAAGTAGTGAAAGATGCTCTTGCCACATTCTCTTCCCTTTCGGGTCTTAGTCCAAATGTGGACAAATGCTCTACTTTCCTTTCGGGTGTCAAGGGCCATATGCATCAAGCTATTTCGAATCATCTGGGATTTCGGCTCATTTCCCATTAGATACTTGGGAGTTCCGCTCATTTCATCCAAGCTCAATGCTCGTGATTGTCAAGCTCTGGTTGATCGCATTTTGGGGAGAATTAAAATCTGGACCAATCGCTTCCTTTCATATGCAGGTAGACTTCAGCTTATTCAATCTGTTCTTTTTAGTATCCAGTCCTTTTGGTGCGCCCATTTCATTCTTCCTGCCAAGGTCACCAAAACCATTGAGAGCATCCTTTCGGCTTTTTCTCTGGAGCGGAGTCTCTATGAAACGTTATGGTGCTAAAGTAGCTTGGGCTGATATCTCCACTCCTAAAGCTGAAGGGGGTCTTCGGATTAAGAAAATTAAAGACTGGAATGTTGCCTCCATGACTCGATATGTGTGGCTGTTATGCAATCCTTGCTCTTCTTCCTTATGGGCTACTTGGGTCAAGTTGAATCTGCTGCACAAGGAGCATTTCTGGGTTGCTAAAGTCCCTTGGAAATGCTCGTGGACTTGGAGGAGGCTTCTTAAAATTAGAGACAGTGTGAAGCCTTTCATCTCTGTAAGAGTTGGGAACGGCGAGAGTACCTCACTGTGGTTTGATGCCTGGAGACCTCAAGGCCTATCTGTACCTCTCCTCATGATAGAGTTATTTATGACTCGGGCCTCACCGCAGATGCAAAGGTTAGTGCTATTATCTCTTCTGGCTATTGGTTGTGGCCTCCTGCAGATTCTTATGAGCTGATTAGTCTCAGAGAGGAAACTAGATCCCTTCATTTGCCCAACTGTTCTCAGATTGATAAAGTGGAGTGGGACGGCTCCTTGGACTTCTCAATCAAAAAAGCTTGGAATGCCATCAGATCTCCTTCTAACCGAGTGCCTTGGGCTCATTTGGTTTGGTTCAAGCATCATGTCCCTAGGCACTCATTTATTCTCTGGCTTGCAATCCGTGGGAGGCTACCTTCTCAGGACCGGCTTTTATCTTTGGGTTGATTTGTCATATGCAGTGTGTTTTCTGTCTAGTTGATGTGGAAGATCACAACCACCTCTTCTTTGATTGCCCATTCTCCTGTCGGGTTTGGACTGCTATTGCTTGTAAGTGCGATCTTTTGCCTAATCCTTATTCTTGGGAGACCCTGTGGCCGAGGCTGTGCTGTGATATAAAAGGATCTTCGCTTTTGTCCACTATTAGGAAGCTTGCCTTGGGAGCTACAATCTATTTCATATGGATGGAAAGAAACTCTCGCAAACATGGACGTATTTCATAATGAGCGAGGAATCGTCACTTCAATCATGGAATCTATCAGGCAGAAGTTGGATGGCTCTAAATTCTCTTTTAATCCTGTTAATCGCAGCTGATTCAAAAATGGCAACTTCCCGATACCCTTCTCCGATGACATCCAGATGCTGGGGATATTTTGATGTTGTCTTTCTTAGCTTTCATCTCGTGTGAGATGTCTTCACCTGTTGTTTAGGTTTCTACCGTTCTTACTTGTCTTATCCGGGGTATGCCCCCCGTCTTATGTACTTAACTCTCCTTTACTTATAAATTTCATACTTCACTTTTCAAAAAAAAAGGGTCGGATCGAACTTAGGTCAAACCCAAAAAAAGTTCGATATGGAGCATTTCTCTAAGGTCGGGTTAGATCAATCTTAGCTCTAAGATGAATCAAGTTCAATATGGAGTGATGCTGCATCATGATCAGGTTAGATCAAACACTAATCAAGTCTAATTTTGAGTGTTGCTCTAAGATTAGGCTCGATGAAGTTAAAGATAATACCCAAATCAAGTTTAATCGAGAGCATTGCACTAAGATTGGGTTTGATCAAACTTAGAATAAACCCAAATCAGATCAAATCTAAAGCGTTGCCCTAATAAAATCGGGTTCGATAAAACAACAAACCTAAATCAAGTCCTTTTTAGATAGAGTGCTGCTTCAAGATCGGGTTAGTTCAAACCAAGATGGAGCCCAAATTAAATATAATATGAAGCATTGCTTCGATATCAATTTAGATCAAACTCTGATCGAACCTGAATAAAGTTAAATTAAGAGCATCGTTCGAAGATCAAGTTAGGTCAAACCCAAATCGAGTTCAATTTAGAGTGTTACTCCATGATTAGTTCAGATCAAATAAGATCAAGCCCGAATCAACTTCAATCTAAAACATTATAATATGATCGGCCTAGATCAAACTTTGATCTCTTTTCATTTGATCGAACCTGAATCAAGTCCAATCTAGAGCAATGCTTCACAAGATCAATTGAATGAAACGAAGATCAAACTTGAATTTAGTTCAATATGCTGCATTTGTTTAAAAATTGGGTTAGATCAAACCAATGTCAATTCTGAATCAAGTCGAATCTCGGGCATTGGCACAAGTTCGGGTTAGATCAAACTAAGATCGGACCCAAATAAATCTCATACGGAGCGTTGCTCCAAGATTGAAATTAGATCAAACTTAAATCAAACATGAGTCAAGTCCAACGTGGAGCATCGTTTCAAGATTGTGTTGGATCAAACTTAGATCAAACCTCAATTAAGTACAATCTCGAGCATTCCTCCAATATTGATAGATCAAAGTTAGATCAAATTAGACCAAATTCGAATCAAGTACAATCTAGAGAGTTACTTAGAGATATTTTTCAACACTGGGTTGAACCAAGTTCAAGTTAAACACCAATCAGATCCCATCTACACAATTGCTCCGAGATTGGGTCGGATAAAATTTACATCAAACATGAATCAACTTCAATTTATAGTGTTGAATCAAGATATGGTTAAATCAAATTAAATCAAACACAAATCAGTTCAATCTAGAGCACTTATATAATATCGGGTTGGATAAAATTAAGATCAATCCTAAATAAAGTTAAATATAGAGCATTATTCTAAGATCGGGTTAGATGGAGCTAAGTTCAGACCCAAATAAGTTCATTCTCGAGCGTTACACCAAGATTGGGTGAAATCAAACTAAAATCAAGTTCAATCGAAGCATTACTCCATGATTGGTTTAGATCTAACCTACATCAAGCTAATTGAAGTTCAATCTGGAGCGTTGCTACAAGAACGGGCCAAATCAAGGCTAAATCAATTCGAATTTGAAATGTTGCTCTAAGTTCGGATTGGATCAAACTTACATCAAACCTTCTGAGTCAAGTCCAATTGGAAGTGATGCTCCAGATCGGGTCGAGCCAAACTTAGATCAAATATCAAAATAAGTCCAATCTAAAGCATTGCAACAAGACCAGGTTAGATCAAATTAGATCCACATGAATCAAATCTAATTTGCAGCATTGCTCTAAGAAAAGGTTGGATCAAACCCAAACCAAGTCAAATCGAGAGCGTTGCTCGAGGATCGAGTTGGATCAAACTTATATCAAACCCAAATCAAGTCCAATCTGGATTCTATTATTGTTATATCGAACTCAATCAACCTTTGATCAAACCCCAATCAAGTTCAATTTAAAGCATTGCTCTAAGATTAGGGTGGATTAAACTTAAATCAAACCGGGTTCACTAAACTTTGATCAAATCGGAATTAAGTTCAATATGGAGCCTTGATCTTAGGTTGAACTTGATCAAACCAAGATCAGGCACAATCAAGTCCGATGTAGAGCATTCCTCAAAGATTGTATTGGATCAAACTTATATCAATCTCAAAGATCCATCAGATTCCGCAACGATCAGACGGTTGTGATCGATCAATGCCATGATCCCGATCGACGATGATCGATCCGACGGTTGCGATCCTTCCAATCAGCGATGATCCGATGGTTACGATCGATCCAAGCCATGATCTCGATCGGCGATGATCGATCCGACGGTTGCGATCCATCCAATCAGCGATGAACAGACGGTTGCGATCATTCCAAGCCATGGTCCCGATCGGCAATGATCGATCCGATGGTTGCGATCCATCCGATCGGCGATGATCCAACGGTTGCGATCGATCCAAGCCATGATCCCGATCGTGGATGATCGATCCGACTGTTGCGATCCATTCGATCGGCGACGATCCAACGGTTGCGATCGATCCAAGCCATGATACCGATCGGCGATGATCGATCCGACGTTGCGATCAATCCGATCGGCGATGATCCGATGTTGCGATCGATCCAAGCCATGATCCCGATCGGCGATGATCTATCCGACGGTTGCAATCCATCCGATCGGCGAAGATCCGACGGTTGCGATCGATCCAAGCCATGATCCTGATCGGCGATGATCAATGAAACGTTGCGATCAATCCGATCAGCGTCGATCCAATGGTTGCAATCGATACAAGCCAAGATCCCAATCGGCGATGATCGATCGGACCATTGCGATCCATCCGATCGGCTACGATCCGACGGTAGCATCGATCCAGGCCATGATCTCGATCGGCGATGATCGATCGAACGGTTGCGATCCATCCGATCGGCGATGATCTGATGGTTGTGATCGATCCAAGCCATGATCCCGATCGGCGATGATCGATCCGACGGTTGCGATCCTTCCGATCAGCGATGATCCGATGGTTACGATCGATCCAAGACATGATCTCGATCGGCGATGATCGATCCGATTGTTGCAATCCATCCGATCGGCGATGAACCGACGGTTGCGATCATTCCAAGCTGTGATCCCGATCAGTGATAATCGATCCGACGGTTGCAATACATCCGATCGGCGACGATCCGATGGTTGTGATCGATCCAAGCCATGATCCTGATCGTCGATGATCGATCCGACGGTTGCGATCCATTCGATCGACGATGATCTGATGGTGTGATCGATCCATGACATGATCTCGATCTGTGATGATCGATCGGACTATTGCAATCCATCCGATCGGCAATGATCGATCCGACAATTGTGATCCATCCGATCGACGACGATCCAATGGTTGCGATCGATCCAAGCCATGATCCCGATGGGCGATGATTGATCGGACCGTTGTGATCCATCCGATCGGCGATGATCCGATGGTTACGATCGATCGAAGCCATGATCCTGATCGATCCGACGGTTGCGATCCATCCGATCGGCGACGATCCGACGGTTGCAACCCATTCGATCGGCGAAGATCCGACGATTGCGATCAATCCAAGCCATGATCCTGATCGGTGATGATCGATGAAACTGTTGCGATCAATCCTATCGGCGTCGATCTGACAGTTGCAATCGATCCAAGCCATGATCTCGATCGGCGATGATCGATTCGACGGTTGCGATCCATCAAATTCTGCGACGATCAGATGGTTGTGATCGATCCAAGCCATGATCCCGATCAGCGATGATCGATCCGAAGGTTGTGATCCAATCGATCGACGACAATCCGACGGTTGCGATCAATCCAAGAGCCATGATCCCGATCGGCGATGATCGATCCGATGGTTGGATCCATCCAATCGATGACGATCTGATGGTTGCGATCGATCCAAGCCATGATCCCGATCGGCAATGATCGATCCTATGGTTGCGATCCATCCGATTGGCGAAGATCCGAACGGTTGCGATCGATCCAAGCCATGATCCTGATCGGCGATGATCGATGAAACATTGCAATCAATCCGATCGGCATCGATCCGACGGTTGCAATCGATCCAAGCCATGATCTCGATCGGCGATGATCGATCGGACCGTTGCGATCCATCCGATCGGCTACGATCCGGCGGTTGTGATAGATCCAAGCCATGATCTCGATCGGCAATGATCGATTGGACGGTTGCGATCCATCCGATCGGCGATGATCCGATGGTTGCGATCTATCCAAGCCATGATCCCGATCGGCGATGATCGATCCGACGGTTGGGATCCATCCAATCGGTGAAGATCCGACTGTTGCGATCGATCCAAGCCATGATCCCAATCGGCGATGATCGATTGAAACGTTGCGATCAATTCGATCGGTGATGATTCGACGGTTGCGATCGATACAAGCCATGAACCCGATCGGCG
This sequence comes from Calamus simplicifolius, assembly GCA_900491605.1. NCBI lineage: Eukaryota > Viridiplantae > Streptophyta > Magnoliopsida > Arecales > Arecaceae > Calamus > Calamus simplicifolius. Next base: position 4,979 of record UESW01000598.1, on the reverse strand, counting down.
ATGATCGATCCGACGGTTGTGATCCATCCGATCAACGATGATCCGATGGTTGCGATCGATCCAAGCCATGATCCCGATCGATAATGATATATCCGACGGTTGCAATCCATCCAAACGGCGATGATCCACGGTTGTGATCGATCCAAGCCATGATTCTGATCGGCGATGATCGATTCGATGGTTGCGATCCATTCGATTGGCGAAGATCCGATGGTTGCGATCGATCCAAGCAATGATCACAATCGGCAATGATCGATCAGACCGTTGCGATCAATCCGATCGGCAACGATCCGACGGTTGCGATCGATCCAACTTGTGATCCCCATCAGCGATAATCGATCCGACGGTTGCAATACATCCGATCGGCGATGATCCGATGGTTGTGATCGATCCAAGCCATGATCCCGATCGTCGATGATCGATCCGACGGTTGCGATCCATCCGATCGACGACGATCCGATGGTTGTGATCGATCCATGACATGATCTCGATCTGTGATGATCGATCGGGCTGTTGCAATCCATCCGATCAGCAATGATCGATCCGACGGTTGTGATCCATCTGATCGACGATGATCCAACGGTTGCGATCGATCCAAGCTATGATCCCGATGGGCGATGATCGATCGGACCGTTGTGATCCATCCGATCGGCGACGATCTGATGTTACGATCGATCGAAGCCATAATCTTGATCGATCCGACGGTTGCGATCCATCTGATCGGCGACGATCCAACGGTTGCGACCCATCCGATCGGCGAAGATCCGACGGTTGCGATCGATCCAAGCCATGATCCTGATCGGCGATGATCGATGAAACTATTGCGATCAATCCTATCGGCGTCGATCTGACAGTTGCAATCGATCCAAGCCATGATCTCGATCGGCGATGATCGATCGATGGTTGCGATCCATCAGATTCCGCAATGATCATACGGTTGTGATCGATCCAAGCCATGATCCCGATCAGCGATGATCGATCCGAAGGTTGTGATCCAACCGATCGACGACAATCCGATGGTTGCGATCAATCCAAGCCATTATCCCGATCGGCGATGATCGATCGACGGTTGCGATCCATCCGATCGATGATGATCTGACGGTTGCGATCGATCCAAGCCATGATCCCGATCGGCGATGATTGATCCTATGGTTGCGATCCATCCGATTGGCGAAGATCCAATGGTTACGATCAATCCAAGCCATGATCTTGATCGGCGATGATCAACGAAACTATTGCGATCAATCCGATCGGCGTCGATCCGACGGTTGCAATCGATCCAAGCCATGATCTCGATCGGCGATGATCGATCGGACCATTGCGATCCATCCGATCAGCTACGATCCGGCGGTTGCGATAGATCCAAGCCATGATCTCGATCGGCAATGATCGATCGGACGGTTGCGATCCATCCGATCGGCGACGATCCGACGATTGCAATCGATCCAAGCCATGATCCTGATCGGCGATGATCGATCCGGCAGTTGGGATCCATCCAATCGGTGAAGATCCGACTGTTGCGATCGATCCAAGCCATGATCCCAATCGGCGATGATCGATTGGAACATTGCGATAATTCGATCGGCGATGATTCGATGGTTGCGATCGATACAAGCCATGAACCCGATCGGCGATGATCGATCGACGGTTGCAATCCATCCAAACGGCGACGATCCCATGGTTGTGATCGATCTAGGCCATGATTCCGATCGGCGATGATCGATCCGACGGTTGCGATCCATTCGATTGGCGAAGATCCGATGGTTGCGATCGATCCAAGCAATGATCACAATCGACAATGATCGATCAGACCATTGCGATCAATCCGATCGGCGCGATCAATCCGATCGGCGACGATCCGACGGTTGCGGTCGATCCAAGCTGTGATCCCGATCAGCGATAATCGATCCGACGGTTGCAATACATCCGATTGGCGATGATCCGATGGTTGTGATCAATCCAAGCCATGATCCCGATCGTCGATGATCGATCCGACAATTGCAATCCATCCGATCGGCGATGATCCAACGGTTGCGATCGATTCAAGCCATGATACTGATCGGCGATGATCGATCCGACGATCGTGATCCATCCGATTGGCGACGATCCGATGGTTGCGATCGATCGAAGCCATGATCCTGATCGATCCGACAATTGCAATCCATTTGATCGGCAAAGATCCGACGGTTGCGATCGATCCAAGCCATGATCCTGATCGGCGATGATCGATGAAACTGTTGCGATCAATCTTATCGGCATCGATCTGACAGTTGCAATCGATCCAAGCCATGATCTCGATCGGCGATGATCGATCCGACGGTTGCGATCCATCCGATCAGCAAAGATCCCATGGTTGCGATCGATCCAAGCAATGATCCCAATCGGCGATAATCGATCTGACCGTTGTGACCAATCCGATCGGCGATGATCCGACGGTTGCGATCGATCCAAGCCATGATCTCGATCAGCGATGATCAATCCGATGGTTGTGATCCATCTGATCGACGATGATCCGACGGTTGCGATCGATCCAAGCCATAATCTCAATCGGCGATGATCGATCCGATGGTCGCGATCCATCCGATTCGCGATGATCCGATGGTTGTGATCGATCCAAGCCATGATCCCGATCGGCGATGATCGATCCGATGGTTGTGATCCAACTGATCGGCGACGATCCGATGGTTGCGATCGATGCAAGCCATGATCCCGATCAGCGATGATCGATCTGACGGTTGCGATCCATCCGATCGGCGATGATCCGATGGTTGCGATCGATCCAAGCCATGATACCGATCGGCGATGATCGATCCTATGGTTGCGATCTATCCGATCGGTGAAGATCCGACAGTTGCGATCGATCCAAGCCATGATCCTGATCGATAATGATCGACGAAACTATTGCGATCAATCCGATCGGCGTCGATCCGACGGTTGCAATCGATCCAAGCCATTATCCCGATCGGCGATGATCGATCGGACCATTGCGATCCATCCGATCGGCTACGATCCGGTGGTTGCGATCGATCCAAGCCATGAACTCGATCGGCAAAGATCGATCGGACGGTTGTGATCCATCCGATCGGTGACTATCCGACGGTTGCGATCTGTCCGATCAGCAACGATCCGACGGTTGCAATCGATCCAAGCCATTATCTTGATCGGCAATGATCGATCCAATGGTGCAATCCATCCGATCGACGACGATCCAATGGTTGCGATCGATCAAAGCCATGATCCCGATCGGTGATGATCGATCGGACCGTTGCGATCCATCCGATCGGCGATGATCCGATGGTTGCAATCGATCCAAGACAAGATCTCGATCGGCGATGATCGATCCGACCATTGCGATCCATCCGATCGGTGATGAACCGACGGTTGCGATCATTCCAAGCCATGATCTCGATCGGCAATGATCGATCCGACGGTTGCGATTCATCCGATCGGCGAAGCTCCGATGGTTGCGATCGATCCAAGCCATGATCCTGATCGGCGATGATCGATGAAACTATTGCGATCAATCGAATCGGCGTCAATCCGACAGTTGCAATCGATCCAAGCCATGATCCCGATCGACGATGATCGATCGGACCATTGCGATCCATCTGATCGGCTATGATCCGGCGCTTGCGATCGATCCAAGCCATTATCTCGATCGGTAATGATCGATCGGATGGTTGCGATCCATTCGATCGGCGACGATCCGACGGTTGCAATCGATCCAAGCTATGATCCCGATCGGCGATGATCGATCCGACGGTTGCGATCCATCCGATCGGCAAAGATCCAACTGTTGCGATTCAAGCCATGATCCCGATTGGCGATGATCGATTGGACCATTGCGATCAATTCGATCGGCGATGATTAGACGGTTGCAATCGATCCAAGCCATAAACCCGATCGGCAATGATCGATCCGACGGTTGTGATCATCCGATCAGCGACTATCCGACGGTTGCGATCGATCCAAGCCATGATCCCGATCGGCGATGATCTATCTGACAGTTGCAATCCATCCAAACGGCGACGATCCCACGGTTGTGATCGATGATCCAAGCCATGATCCCGATCGGCGATGATCGATCCGACGGTTGCGATCCATTCGATCGGCGAAGATCCGATGGTTGCGATCGATCCAAGCAATGATCCCAATTGGCGATGATCGATCAGACCGTTGCGATCAATCCGATCGGCGACGATCCGACGGTTGCGATCGATCCAAGTCGTGATCCTGATCAGCGATGATCGATCCGACGGTTGCAATACATCCGATCAGCGACGATCCGATAGTTGCGATCGATCCAAGCCATGATTCCGATCGTCGATGATCGATCCGATGTTGCGATCCATCCGATCGATGATGATCCAACGGTTGCGATCGATCCAAGCCATGATACCGATCGGCGATGATCGATCCGACGATCGCGATCCATCCGATTGGCGATGATCCGATGGTTGCAATCGATCGAAGCCATGATCCTGATCGATCCGACGGTTGCGATCCATCTGATCAGCAACGATCCGATGGTTGCGATCCATCCGATCAGTGAAGATCCTACGGTTGCGATCGATCCAAGCCATGATCCTGATCAGCGATGATCGATGAAACTGTTGCAATCAATCCTATCGGCGTCGATGTGACAGTTGCAATCTATCCAAGCCATGATCTCGATCGGCGATGATCGATCTGACGGTTGCGATCCATCCGATCAGCGAAGATCCAATGGTTGCGATCAATCCAAGCAATGATCCCAATCGGCGATGATCGATCAGATCGTTGCAATCAATCCGATCGGCGATAATCTGATGGTTGCGATCGATCCAAGCCGTGATCCCAATCAGCGATGATCAATCCGACGATTGCGATGCATCCGATCGGCGACAATCCGATGGTTACGATCGATCCAAGCCATAATCCCGATCGGCGATGATCGATCCAAAGGTCGCGATCCATCCGATCTGCAACGATCAGACGGT
>UESW01000597.1:0-28861 GCA_900491605.1 Calamus simplicifolius | reverse complement strand
TGCTGATCAGGAAATTTTGTCGGTGGAGGCAACATGAGAGCGTCTATAAGCTGTGGAATGAGATGAGCAAGAATGGATTGAGTCCAGATAGAAGTGCATATATTGTCTTGATACATGGTCTGTTTCTAAATGGAAAATTAGAAGAGGCTTCAAGATATTATGAGAAGATGAAAATGAAAGGTTTTCTGCCTGAGCCAAAGACTGAGGAGATGATTCAAGCATGGCTTTCAGGAAAAAATTATCTGAACAGTCTATGGTGGTGGATTGGGAAAGAAAGCAGGTTGCTCGAGACCCTTTGGATAAGAAACCCAAGGGCGCCTCTCGTAGAGATTTTCTAAAACAACCTGAAGCAACAAGTGTTACAAGGGACCAGGGCTTCTCTTCTTTTGGTAGCTGAAATTATTTCTTTTTGTTACAAATGAGTGTTCTTCACCTTTCAAGGGCACTCTTAAGAAAATCAACCAGTGTACAACCATATGTCCGTTCTCGAACCTCTATGTATCCTGGTGCGTTTCTTCAAACTTTGGTTATACCTATTTTGAATGAACAACCTATGCCTTGTTATTCATCAAAACTTTTACATGTGAAAGCTACTTTTACATCTTGCTAATGGTTTTTATATGCATATTTCATTGCATTCTTATGTTAATTGGAGTTAAATGGACATAAAGATTGTTGCTATCAATGCTGTATGACTAATGTTGCTTGCTCCCTAGAGGATGTGTCTACTCACCAAATTTATAGTTTAGAATACTATAAATCTCCCCTATTCCCTTTTCTCCTGCTTCAATGCAAACATCAGCATGTTTTTTGGAATTATGAGGAAAAAGCCACTTCCTGTTTGCTTGGAATTTGGTGATATTTTGTTCAACGAGTGATGCATACTGTTGTCTATTCTAAATGACAGTGAATCAGGAAGATTAGCCATCTATGAAATTCATAAGAGAGATAATAAAACTAAGGCCATGAACTTCTAAGATATCCAAATGGAGTAATGGTTGCATCTGTTATTAATGAAATACGATTTAAGTGAAATACAGTTAAAAGCATTGTTATCAAAAGGTTTATAAATAATTTTCTTTTGTTATTCACTTTATATATGAAAAGAAAATCTGATGTTTCCTAGCTGAGTGCTCAGACTTGTGGCATTACTTGTTATCAGCTCACATGTTTAATGCTCCAAATGATTGTTTCCTTGCGTTAGTGTTTCTTGACATCAATCCCATTACATATTATCTCCTTGAAGAAACTAAAATAAGTATTGATTTCATCTGATTAACAATGACATGCTATAACCATCACGTTCAAAAAATTTTTCTTGGTGATATGGATTTAGATGTGAATATTGGATGATTTTCGGTGACTCATTACTTCCACATGTATGATTGTTACAAGTTGCTAGGTAGGGCTTCTGTGGGCATCTTAGCAAGTTAATATAAAACCTTTTAAGTATCCCTAAGCATGATTTATATGGAGTGCTTTACCCAGTGTCCAAGTAAGGTCTACTTGGAGAGGGAAGGGAGTTTAATCTTTCCTCTCTTGACCTCCTTGAAGCAACTTAAATAAGTTTTGGTTTCATCACATTAACAATGATATGCTATTAGCATCATGTTGGCATTTTATTTTTTTAAAAAAATTATGGTGCTATGGATTTATATGTGGACATTGCATGATCTTTGGTGACTCCACTACTACATATATGATTGTTACAAGTTGCCAAGTAGGTCTTCAATGCACGTCTTAACAAGTTAACCTTTTGAGTATCACCAAGTATGATTTATATGGAGAGCATTACCAAATGTCCATGTAAGATCTAGTTGGAAGGAGAAAGAAGTTTAACCTCTCTCTCTCTCCTCCCTACCTCTCTCTCTCTCTCTCAGACCAAACTGAGGTGGGTGGAAGCCCAACTAAAAATTAGGCTGAGGGTATGATCATACCTAGGTCTCTTGTATCTGCAAAGAAATTTACCATCTCAGCCAGTTGGCACCCTCTAGGAGATCTAATATTGAATGTAGACATAATACTTCAAAGAATATGTGACCAGCAATATTTCATCTATCCTTGGAATATTATTAAACTTGCAATCAAAAGGAGACCAGCCAAACTGATAAGTGACTTTTCCAAAGATAAAGGGCCTATTCAGATGTAGGGAGATCTTAGCAGTCCAACAAGATCTTTTGGTGGGTTTCTCTTTTGAAAATGCAGTGGAAACTGGATGGTTGAAGGAGATCGAGACAGCTAGAGGGAGCAAGTGATCCTTATTTATAAGGATAAAATAGGGATCAGTTGTCCTGTCTAGCTGTGTGGATATCTTTCAGTCACACGGCTTCCATCATATTTCCAAAAGAGGGGTCCTGCCGGAAGATCTTTTCAAACCAATAAGTTCTTCATCTTTCCAAACAGGCCCAAAATGTGGGGGCAGTTTGATTAGTATCAAAAACTTAGTTAACTATATAAAATATTTTCTCCAAAGGTATTGGGTACACATTATCATATGATTATTTTCTGGAGGGTAGTTTCTTTTTTAAAAGTTCAATGTGAGATCAATGATTTTCATCTTCACTTCACATGCTGTTCTGTTCTTGTTCTAAGTTCTGTGCATTGTGCTCAATTCACAAAATTAGCTTATTTCTATTCTCTGTTAATCCTTATTGTACAACACTTAAACTCACCATAATAGAATAATCTTCTATTAAGAAGGTCATGGCCAGACTTTAGTGTGATGCAATGTTATTATGAAAGCCACAATTATTTATTGGATAGGGTCATAGCACCTGCTAAAAACTGTAAATCAATTCTCATTCCAGAATCTGTGTTACGTGACTCATTGGGAAAGGGGTCACTTCAAAGCCCATGGAAGTTGTTTCACATCTTTAGATAGCAGAGGCAAGTAAAACATCCACTTTTTCTACTGTATCTTTTCTTTTGCAAGAGGCAAGGTTAACTGGTGCAGGCTATGATCCCTGTTCTTGTGACTCTTAGTAGATTTTTCTGATAAAGTTCATGAAGACTAACCAGCCAGTAGTTGCATATACTTTTGTGCACTTGAGTTTGATGTTATACTTGGAGTGAGCTACCTTAACTTGTCAACAATTTTATAAATTTTACCAAATAATGAGTTCAAAAGACAGGTATGAGATCTTTAAATATAGCTTTGCTCACATATGTTACATCCTTGTTAGTTCCAAATCCCATTGGTTCTTAAAGACGGAAGTTTCTCTCTTTGCATGAACAACTAGGTAATTTTATGGGGACCATAGAGGACCCTATTGGGAGGTTATGGGCATCCTGTACTAAGGGAAACTTCACTTAAATTTGAAGCAGTAGTTTAGAGTTCCAAATGTCGATTGTGTTGTCTTGTCTGGGATATAAATACGTCTCTTACTCTTGCTCTATTCATATTCTTGACATTGCTGGTTTCTGTTACAAATCTTACTGGAATTTTGCGTATGCATAGAAATGGTTATTCAAGGCAGAAAACTAATCCATTTACTTGGAAAAAGGAAAAAAGCCTGGCTTTTACAGGTTCTAGTCTTAGATAGTCTTGAAATGCCATGCAGCAAACACACTTTGAAAAGTTATATGAAGCAACATGAAGCCTCATCATAATTCAAGCTATTTTAAATCTAGATGGACATTTGGTGGCTTGCTCTAGTGAGACACCAACTGATGCAAAGATGGATGTTCTATAATGTTTCAGGTTTATGTTTTGGTGTAAAGATATTGGAGGCTTTCATTATCTTTTGCATAAGGACTTACATTTTAAGTCACTAATGCTTAAGAACTGAGTGCTTACTCCTTGAAAAAAGAATTTGAGTGCCTGAACACTTGAAGCTGCTTGGTAGGCTTTCTATGGCTGTGGTTGGTTTTCATGAGAATAATCATTAGTACATTATGGTGAAAATTTTGATGATTTTGCCTATCCATCATTGAAGATAAATAAATTTTACAATGACTGTCACATGATGGTTTCCTTATAGAGTTGAAGGTTATATGCTTCAAGAACCTCATGAGAGATTAAACTATACAAGCAGTTCATTTGATAGGTTTAGCTGGATACTTTAGTAGGAAGGTGGGCATCTTCTTACCACAGTGTTCTATTGGTAAATTAAACTGTGCAAAGGGTTAGGATGTTTCCGTTAAGAGATGCGTTACATCTGCCTTCGGATGTTTCGAAAAATAGGCAAGGGGCGCCGCACTAGCGTTCGGGTACGATGATAAATGAGCAAAGGTTTCTGCACTATGCATGAATGCGGGTAAAGAAGTTAGTTCATGATAGTCGTCTTATATAGCAACTTGAAATATAGGAATACTAACAGGTAAAGCTATGGAGATAGTGGACACTATGATTAGGAGAAAAGTAAATATAATATGCTTACAAGAGACTAAATGGATAGGTAAAAAATCTAGAGAAATAGAGAATACAGGATATAAATTTATTACACTGGAAAACATAAAAATAGAAATGGAATAGGAATAATTGTAGGCAAGAATTTTAAGGAATATGTTGTTAAGGTAACTAGGAAAGAAGATCGGATTATATCACTAAAATTTTTAATTAGAATAATATAATTAACATAATTAGTGCATATACACTACAAGTAAGATTAGACCAACAAACTAAGACACAATTTTAGGAAGACATAAATGAAGTAATGCAAGAAATACCACATGGAGAAAAGATATATTTGAAAGAAGATTTTAATGGACATGTAGGTAAACAGAGGGATGGATATGAAATGGTACATGGAGGATATGAATTTAGAGATAGGAATGAAGCTGGAGTGAGCTTATTAGATTTTGCATTGGCGTATGATCTAATAATAGCAAACATTTGTTTCAGAAAGAGAAATGAACATTTAATAACATTTAAAAATGGATCTAATAAAAGTCTAATAGACTTTTTCTTAGCTAGAAAAATAGATAAAATAATATGCAAAAACTGTAAAGTTATTTCAGGAGAAAATTTAACTTCACAACATAGGATAATGGTAGCAGACATATGGATAAAAATGAAATCTAAGTAAAACGTAAAACTATTAATCCAAAAATTAAATGGCGGAATTTGAAATGAAAAAAAACTAGAATTATTTAAAGAAAAGTTAGAAATGACTATGAACATAAATAGTGATCCTAATTTAATATGAAAAAAATGAAACTAAATGCATAAAAAAAACATAGCAAAAGAAGTTTTAGGAGAATCAAAAGGAGTAGGACTAGTAGGAAAGAAAATTTGATGATGGAACGAGAAAGTTCAAGCTATCATCAAGTTTAAAAGGACAAACTATAAAACTTGGCAAGAGGTTAGGGATGAAGAAAGTCTTAAAAAGTATATGGATATAAAGAAATAAGCTAAAAAAGCGGTAAATAATGCCAAACTTAAAGCTATGATGATTTATATAATAGACTAGATACGAAAGAAGGTGAAAAAATTATATATAAACCAGCAAAACTAAGAGAAAAGAAAACAAAAGATCTTGATTATATTAAATGTATTAAGGATGAAGATGAAAGAGTCTTAATAAAAGAAGAAAAGATAAAAGAACGATGGAAAAGTTATTTTAAAAAATTGTTAAAAAAAATAATTTAGTAAAATTTAAGGGTATAAGGATGTAATAACCTAACAAATGAACATACATTTTTTTCGATTTAGCATGCTTAAGGTTAAAAAGGCTTTAAGTAAAATAAAAAATGCAAAGGCATTAGGACCAGATGCGATCCATATTAAGGTTTGAAAGGTCTAGAAGAAATTGGAGTCATGTGGTTAATCAATTTATTTAACAAGATTATAGCAACTAAAAAATGTCGATGATGGAGAAAAAGTATATTCATACTCATATACAAAAATAAAGGATATCTCAAAGCTGTGCAAATTATAGAGGAATTAAGCTAATGAGTTATACAATGAAATTATGGGATAGAGTAATAGAAAATTGAATAAGAACTGAAACTTTGGTGTCAAATAATCAATTTGGATTTATGCCTGAAAGATCGACCATGGAAGCTATTTATTTATTAAGAAGATTGATGGAGAGATATAGGAAAAAAAAAGACCTTCGTATGGTCTTTATTGATTTTGAGAAAGCATATGATATAGTATCTAGAGAAATAATATGTGGATTTTAGAGAAAAAATGAGTTACTAAAAGGTACATAGAATTGATAAAAGATATGTATGATAAAGTAATAACTATTGTTAAAAATAATAGGAGAACTAGTGAGTTTTCAATTACTGTAGGTTTACATCAAGTATCTGCCTTAACTCTGTATCTTTTTGTATTAGTTATGGATAAATTAACAAAACATATTCAAAATGATATTCCATGGTGTATGTTATTTACAAATGATATAGTGTTAATTGATGAAACTAAATCTGAAGTAAATGCTAAACTAGATATTTGGAGAGAGGCTTTAGAATCTAAAGGTTTTAAGATTAGTAGAACTAAAATTGAATACATGAAATATAATTTTAGTTAGAGTAGAAATACAAATGAAAAAACGGTGGAAATTGCAAGCCAAGAGATATCAAGAGTGAAAAATTTAGGTATTTGGGATCAATTATCCAGTAAAAAGGTGAAATAGGTGAAGATGTGAATCATAGAGTTAAAGCAAGATGGATTAAGTGGAAGAGTGCTTCGGAAGTATTATATGATCGGCGCATCCAATTAAAATTAAAAGAAATTCTATAAAACCGCTATTAAGCTAGCTATGCTACATAGAACAGAGTGTTGGGCAATATTGAAACATGTGAATAAATTAAGTGTAACAGAAATGTGTATGTTAAGATGGATATGTGGTAAAACTTTAAAAGATAGAATTAGAAATAAACATATAAGAGAAATGATAGGAGTAGCCCCAATTGAAGATAAAATGAGAGAAAATCGATTGCGGTGGTTAGATATATACAACGTAGTCCTTTAAATGCTTCAGCTAGAAAGAGTGATCTTTTAATAATCCATGGTACGGATAGAGATAGAAGTAGACCTAAACTAACATGACAGAAATAATTAAAAAAGATATAATTCTTTGTAATTTGAATGTCGACTTGGTCCTGAACAGAGTAGAGTGGAGGAAGCAGATTTATGTAGCCGACCCCATGTAGTTGGAAAAAGGCTTAGATGAGTTGAGTTGAGCTGAAGCATGGATTTCTATTCTGTTTATTTAAGGTACTTTGATTGTTAATATTATGTATGATTTGGATCTAAGATTTTTGTTAATGGCACAATTCATACTGTGGAGGCACTGCTGTTCTTATCTGTATATTTGACTTCAAAGAATGTATTTATATCATGAAGTTCCACCACTAATTGTTTTGACCCTGCCATGAAGTTTATTGGAATTTATAAATATGGGTCATGATGGAAAATCAGTTGTAATAATGCAGTGGATTTCATGTTCTAAGGACAGATAAAACTTTCTAATTGTAGCCATGAACGTTAATTTAGGTGCTTGATTGGTGATTATGGCACCAAATATGATTCTTTTTAACCTGAAAAAAGGGTGCCTAATTGCTCTACAGATGCTTGCCAGGTTTGTCTCTTTTTTGACATGGTTTGAAGATATCAACTGAAATAAAGCTGGAATATTATTGATGACTATAAGCTGATAGAAAGGCCAACTCATTTTCCCTATGCCTTTTTTAAATTGAATGTTGTAACTGGAATGGAAATTGATGGCCAATTTGCTACATTCTGAATGGAAAATCTTACCATTCTCTGGGTGCTCTGAAGTTGCTAGAATTCATCTTCTTTGGTGTTCTTGGTTTGGGAATTGTCTTGTCACCTTGAAGTTCTTTGTCTTTGTTAATGGAAGCCAATCTGTATTCTTTAATCCATGTTGAGGGGTAGCATAGGGAGATCCACTCACTCCTTTGCTTACTATTTATAAAGTTCTCGTCAGCTGTTTGTCCACATAAAGGGTGAGTCAAATTATGAGTTTCAGATGTCAATGGTTCGAAAATCTGCATCATGGTGAGAGATGATTTTCCGGTTCTATATACCAATAATTCTCTATACAATCCGAATGGGGAAGGTATTCTCTACTGTTTTCATTCTCTTATTAGTAGGAGTTTCCACATAGTAAATAAAGGTTGAGTACATGCATAGCCATTTTCATGACTTAATTCTGTTAATGAATGTAGACACAAATTTATGATAGATACATATTGGAATGAAAATACATATCTGATAGGGAAGAATATGCATGCGGATCAGATGAGCAAATGTATATTTAATGTAAGCATGCATGGATATGAAGAGAAAATGATTTAAAGATGAAGATTGATAAGTTCTCCCATGGTTAGATATGTGATTGCACATTTTTGATGGTTGTTAGAGGCTATACCTACATTGCATGAGAGGACCCTTTCTAGGATAGTTTAGGGTGTAAAGCAATTTTATTACTTGCTGCCCAAAGTCCTAAGAACAGGATAGTAAACGCTAGAACTGAATATATCAGCAAATGGTAGTGCAAAAGGTTGTGTTTAGGTTTTGAGTGAGGAGCCAATAGGAAAAGGAAACATAAGAAATGTAAGGCTTAATTGAAAGGTCTGCTGTAGAATTTAAAACAGATTATAGCAAATATTGAGAAAAGAAATTTGTAGAATGAAGAAAAGCACTGAGAGAGGAATCAATATTGATTTTTGGATAAACAAATTGATATATTAATCAATTAAACCATAATATGGAGATGCAGAATTTGTTGACAGAAAATTGTTATAAAATTAAGCAACATGGACTGACAATAGCAAATAGAACAAAGAATAATAAAGTAGAAATAGAAGAGGAAAAAGAGAGTAATAAGAAAGATAGAAGAGAATTATAAAAGAGGGAGAAAGAAGAAAAGATGACTGATCCTCGGTCAAACGTAGCTAAAAGATCTAACCTATTTCTAGTTGATTTTGGAATATACACATGAAAAGAACAGGATTGTAAATGAGCTAGATCGGATAGGAGCATGCTTGACTCTAACCCGACCCAATTTCATCGTCAGGATATGATTTTGGATCGGACTCAATCTATTTGTTAATTAAAACAGGTCAAGTTGGGTCTATAAAAAGAAATTTATCCCGAATAGGTAGGGATAAGGTTAGGATAGGTTTACATTGATGTAAAGTACCTAGCTATTTCTTTTATAACTACAATTAAATATAGAATCACTTTAAAAAAAAAAAAAAACTAAAAGAGCTAGCTTAGAACTTGAGTTTTCATTTCAAAAACTTCTAATTTTATCCAAGTAATTGCTATTCTTAAGTTTACAAACTATAATTTCTAAAATTTGTATAAATATGCTTAAGCATATTATAAATAAGAATCCATCAAAATTAATAATAAAATACGAATGTTTAAATATATCTAAGTAAAAATAGATAAGAGGAGATGCGGTTGATAAGATGTGTGCCGAGAAAAATTGTTACCGCATCAATAAACGTATCCGACGACAAAGGTCGAATTTTTAAAGGTCGAGTTATCTTCGATTTGGCTGATCAAGCCACGCTTGAACTGACTGACTAGTTACGGTCCAACAGATAGCAAGAGTTGGTCTCCTCACCAACTTCAAAGTAGTACCGACGCCATCGTCGGTCTTAACGCCGACACCAGAGTCGGTTTTGAACCTCTGTAGGGCCGAGCTGTGTCCGAACCTTGGTAGGACCAAGCTGTCTCCGTACCTCAACAGGGCTAAGCTATCTTTGAACCTCGACAGGATCGACTATCTCAGTACCTCGGAAGGGCCGAGCTATCTTCGAACCTCGGCAGGATCGATCCTCATTCATTCAACATAAGCGCCATTGCTACTTCAAACCACGTCGGATATCTCGAAAGATGAACCACCTCGATCGCAAAGATTGCGGAGTGAGCTTTCCAAAATAGAAACGAGAGCTAAATACACACTCCGTTCATGATCAACGAGATTTCAAATTCTCGATAAAGCGCCCGTCAGCTTCATTACTGTTGATCCCGGTAACCGATGGGATTTCGGCCTTATCGGATGCCAATTCCCTAAAATGCAAAAAATCAGGTAATAGCTCACCTCCTTGGCAGTGCACAAATATCAAGTCCCAAGACCCCTCAAGTACGCTCTCGAAGGCAATCTAAGCCCAAAAAAATCTCTAGCAAAGGCCATTGTTCCTAAAAAAATTATCTCAAGGAGGGAGATCCTTATGCTGAAGCCTTCTCCTCTTATCTGATTACGGAAAGATTTTTACTGACTTTGACATCGAGGGTCTTTCGCAGGAACCACCCCTATGCTTCTTGCGTAAAGGCTACTTTGCATGTCCATCCGGACGAGGAGCGCTATCCGGATCCCAACGTGCGCCGCTCCTAAGCTGAAGAACGGATTTCTGCAGCATCAGATTGGTGCTAGAGGAAGGGCTTTAAGTTTCATTAAAACTTATAATAAAGGAGACAAGGTTTCAAACAAGGACGTCTTCCTCAATGGCCAATAGCAAGAAAGTGACAACAAATGCTGATCAGGCCACCTTTTAAAGGCCTGATCCCATAAAAAATATGATACCCTTGCAACCATCATCGATCGAGGTTCCTCCACTGCAGCAGCTCCAGTCATCCGGGACCAGTTTGCCATCCAACAAGTGTTCTTCCAATTGGTGCAGGGGCTTTATGGGGTTCCTCTTTCAGCTGCATCCATTTCCTGATGGAACAGTCACCTCGGTCCTACTGGTGGTCCCTCTGCCCAATCCATTGGAAGCCATTAGCCTCCCGCTATAGTTCGGCCATAAAGAAGTTGAACCGGTACTGCAGAGGGAAGGAGATAAGAGCCTGCCCAGATCCCATCGGGCTCGCTCCTTATCTTCAGTATTCTCTCACCATGACTTAACGCCGTGGCAGTGATCCCCCCGTCATATCTCTCCTACTATTGGGATGACGGGGTGCAATAACAACTTCAGAAGGTGCACCAGGAGTTGCGTCACGAGGGAGACTTTTACCTAGTTGTATAGGTCAACTATCCCAAGAGTCTCTTCGACATGATGGCTTTGCCAGACAAATACGCCAGGGTCGAAGAAACCAAAAAGATGTCCGAGCCGAGCAATCCAAGAAAAAGGAAAGGAAGAGCTCGAAAAGAGCCGATTGGCTAGCTCTGCGAGTCCACCTTATCGCCATATGGTCTCACCGCTAGAGGTGGGCACTGGGCCTTGCCTGGCACGGCACGGCCTAGGCCCACCGTGCCTCTAAAATTGCGGTGTCGTGCCTGGCACGGCCCAGTAACAAACGGGCCGTGCCAGCACGCACGGTAAAAAAAATTCAGGCCCGGCACGGCCCGTGCCTGTGCTGTGCCTAGGCACGGCCCGTGCTAGGCACTGAGTGCCTGCATGGCGTGCCGTGCCAAGCACTGCTAGGGCCGTGCCAGGCCCGGCCCCTAACGGCTATATAGCCATTTTTAACGACTATATAGCCGTTTAGGAAGGGGTTTTATACCATTTTACCCCTTCCAACAACCATATAACGGCTATATCAAAGGTATTTTTGGAAAAATAATTTGGGACTTCTATAAATAGCCTATTTCTTCCTCATTCTTACCATAGCAAACCAACTCTTCTCTGTTACTACTATTTCTCTCTTTTAGCAAGCTCTAGTAGATTAGCAATTTAATTTTTAGTTTACAAGTATTCTTGCAAGTGGCAAGTGCTCAAGCAAGTAGTCAAGTGCTACAAGGTCACTTCTTGTTGAGAGGAGAGAGTGCAATAGGAACCTCAAATCTCGGCTCCACTTCTTAACTCTGATCCTTTTCTCAATTCTTTTTTATGGGTTATTTTTATTTTTTTTGCATTTATTAATTAAAAATTTTAGATATGATATCTTTTAATGAAAGTAATTTTAACATGCATCCTTTTTCTAAGGGTGAGGAAACTAATCCCCAACCCCAATCCCAACTCCAAGTTCCCTCTATAGCTAGTGTCAGTGAATGTCAAACCTCTTCTCGTAAGAGGACTAGTAATGTTTGGAATGATTTCGACAAAATTATGGTTGATGGAGTCTATAAAGCAAAATGTAAAAAATGTGCAAAACTTTACAGTTGTTCTAGTACTGGGGGAACAGAGCATTTAAAAAGACATCAAGAGACTCATAGGATGCATGATTCCCGTCAACAATGTATCCTTAATATACAACAGAGATACTTGTAGGTAATTTTGCATATAACCATGAAAATCAGAGGAAATTACTAGTAAGATGGATAGTTCAGGATGAAACCTTTTAGTTTATCTGAATTTTATAATTTTGAAAAATATGTTCAATTAGGCCTACAATCTGCTTATAGAAGAATTAGTAGCCGTACCTTTAGAAGAGTGGCTATGACAAACTTTTTAGCAATGAAACAAAGTTTAACTGAAAGCCTCTCAAATTTAAATGCTAGAATTCTTGAACTTCTGATATTTGGTCGACATTTATAAGTAGTAATTTTTTATTGCTATTACTGCTCATTATATTGATAATGATTGGCAACTAAATAAAATTATTGCTTTCGTGCTTTTGATTTTCCTCATTCGGGACAATAAATTTTAAATATTATTTATCAAACCGCATGCTTATATAATATTAATAATAAATAATGTCAATTACTTTTGATAATGCATCTAATAATAATTCTGTTGTTGCATTATTAAATGACTCTTTGCATCCCATTTTAGATGGACAATTATTTCATATTAGATGTGCATATCATATATTAAATCTTTCTGCACATGAACATAATTCAAGAGGTTATTTAAAAATTAGAAATGCAATTTTTTTTATTTATGGTTCAAGGTCAAGACTTCAAGAATTTAAACAATTATGTGTAGATCATGGTAAACGTTTTAAAAAATTTAAACTTGATGTAATAACTCGTTGGAATAGTACATATACCATGATACATGATACATATCCATATAAGAACTTATTAAGTGCTTATATTAATGATCGTGGATTAGGATTTACATTGACTGAAACTGATTGACATCAAGGTAAAATTTTAGAAGATTTTTTGGTTACTTTTTATGATGCTACAATGTTCTTTCGGGTATTTATTATCCAACTTCTTGTTCATTTTTACAAAAAGCATATGTAATTAGTAAAAAATTTAAAGAATATAGATATCATGAAGTTTTAATGCCTATTATATGTAATATGGAAACTAAATGGGATGAATATTGGAATAGGATATGTCCATTGCATAACTTAGCTATTGTTTTTGATCCTAGAGTTAAATTAAATGGTGTAAATTTTTTAATTGATTAATATTGTGAAAACATGAATCAAAATCCTAAACTTGCTAAAGATGAGGTAACACGACTTCTTAATGATATTTATGGTTTATATAATGATAAAATTTATGGATCTAGAATACCTGCTCAAAGCTCTGCTTCTTCTAGATCTCATTCGTCATCTATTTTTTCGTTCATTAGAAGACACACATGCTTCATCTTCTTCATCTTTAAGTAATGAATTAGAATTTTATTTATGAAACGATCTTCATTCTGCATATGATGAAGATCAAATAGAAAGTCTAGATGTATTAGCTCGATGAAAGAGTGTTAGAAATCAATATCCTGTTATGTCTACCATTGCACGAGATATTTTAGCTATGCCGATGTCCACAGTAACATCGGAATCCGCTTTCAGTGTAGGTCGACATATTCTGGACGAAAAGAGAAGTGAGATGACTGGCGAGACAGTTGAGATGCTTATTTGCTTCAAAGATTAGTTGGATGCTGAGGCGAGGCTTCAAGATAAAGGTGGACATGACTTAACCAGCAAAGATGATGATGATACAAATACTACTGATGACTGATGAGTGAGTCATTTCTATTTTTATAATTGTATATTTTTGTTAGTATATGCCCTAAATCCAATTGGATTGAATGCTGTATACATTCTATGAATACAAATCAAATAAAATAGTTTCTTTATCTATCCAGATGTCTTTTATTTGATATATTTGTCTGTGAGATAAAGTTCAAAAGAATGTGAACCGTGCATATGGAATTTGTAATAGAGATTACAAATTGTGAGATCCAAATTGCACGTTATGGTTCGATCCTTTAAACTTCCCTAATTGATGTGTAGATGTGACTGGACACCATCGAACACCGTGAGATTGGCACACATTGCATATCCTCACCCTTGGGGTGAGCAGCTGATTTTACAAGCTGAAGTATGAAGATACTTGGATAGGTGCGTGGATGCTTGTTATTGTAACGATGCATTGGATGACCCATACAGAGATCTCATATGGATATTCTATATAGTGTCGATGATTGATCTCTAATGACGGTGGTGTGAGTGATCCTTTGACTTGAGATTTTCATTGTATCTCATGTGTAGAATGTCATGCTTTGACGACATTCAAACGTCGCTCTAGTCATGGGTGGCAAATATGGTGTCGGTTGGGTATGACATGAAGCATATGAAGATGGTGTTTGATCAAGATAGGATTCGTCTCCCTTGATAGAAAGGGTTATATCTCACGGCCACTTAATGGATTAAATTGATTGTTAAATCTTTGCAATGTTGAGTTGGAATTCGAAATGGTTTTGAAGTTCTAATTTATGAGTCATTTTTTTAAGATCAAGTAAACGAAGATCAATTACAAGATTGACACATTTCATACCACTGATTGATCTGGGATATGTTACGAAAGGATTTGATCATACGATAACCATTCATGATAACCGTTCATGAACAGGTGTTGTTGATGGTCACATCAACAAAACCTTTAGTAGTTGGGTGGTCATGATGCTTTGCTGCTTCTAATGATTTATAATCATATTGTTGATTTGGACAAAGAGTTGTCCAATCATTCCTAGGGTCTGTGATTAGAACATGATTATTGCCAACATGTTAAAGGGCTTAATGGGTCACACGTATTAAGAAGAATTTTGGATGAATTAAATGAGAATTAAATTAGATTTAATTCAGATAAGATAATTAAATAATTGGGTAAGACCCAATTTAAAGAAGATAAATAATAATGGATATGATACATTATAGTAGAAGGAATGTTAAGGAGAAATTATTTGTGCATATGACGAACAAATAATTGAATACCCAAATATGACTTGATCCATGTGATGGATGGCTCTGATTATTCGGGTATGGATGGAAAATCTCAGCCATGTGAAGATGGAATCATGCCCAAAGGATAAGGCATGATGAATCTCTACGGTTCGATGATGAACACATACAGATTGGGGCATGTAGTTATGAGATAACTAATTCCTAATTTCAAAGGCTGAGATTGTGACACTTGGATTAACGTTACCATGAGAATGAGAGTTTCTTCTGTTTATTAGATCTTTTAGATCTTCAGAGATATCTTCTATTTTGAATATTTTCATAAGGGGATTCAAGAGGTGCTAGCACCCCTCTTTCCCTAAGTATCATCTTCATACTTTGAAGGTCTTCATCCATTCTTTTCCGTGTGGATCACTGTTAGAGGCCGGACACGTGGATGGCTAGTGGCAGAGTATTCATCGGCTTCATCCTTTCTACATCGATAAAGGACTCAAGTATGAATAAATCTAATATTTTAGATTTTATTGGTAATTTAATGAATATGTTCCCAAGGATCTTGGGCATCTGGGAATTTTGTATTATATCTTCTGCTATGTTTTCATGAATTTGATTCATATTAGAATGCATAATTCCCAATAATTTTTATTTTTTTAATTGTTAAAGTGAGCCATCTTTATTTTTTCTTTCTATTTTTTTTTTCCTTTCTTATTGTATTCTGTTCTGGAGGTTAGGCCTAGCCCCCCTTTCTGTACCATTTTAATTTTAAATTAATAAACTGGTAGGGGTCTATGCCAAACCCCTCACCATTAAGATGGCTTCATATTAATAAATTTCTTTATTCCTAACAATTTTTTAATTTATTAAAAAATATTTTTTTATAAAAATTTTTTATCGAGTGGGTCATACCTGGCATGATGGGCCATGCAGTGTCGGCCCGTCATAGGCCATGCCGTGCCGGGCTAGTGGAAAAAAATTTTCGAGCCCGGCACGACATGGTTTACTGGGCCGTGCTGGCACGGCCCGGTATTGTAGCAGTACCGGGCCATGCTCACGGCCCATGTGGGCCTGGGCCCAGTGCCTACCTCTACCACCGCTAAGAAAGCGCAGCAGAAGCAAGGTATGGAGCTTCAATCAATATACTTTCGAAGCAGCCCACAGAGTAGAACATCCACCAGAGCTTCAACAACTACCCCCGTCGAACCTACCGGTGGCTGGTGTTGTTACTAAGATCACCATGGTCAGCTCCTTCCAGGGATGGCCAAACGAAGAGGAGAACCGGCTTAAAAGGGCCCGGGGCAAAGGGCTCGTCTTTTTAAATGAGGACTTCAAAGGAATACATTATCCCCAAGATATGAAACTCGGATCACCTTCGAGCAATGAAGACCTTCAAGGGACACAGTACCCCCAAGACATGGAATTAGATTAAACCCCGAACATATTACCAATGAAGTATACCTAAACTGAGCCACTTTGCTCATTGTAATAAAACTTCACTCTTCGATTCAAATATTTCTTATTGAATAATAATCTTCCTTGAGTTGTGGATGAAAGGCAGATCTTGACGGATTATTGACCCACGGGTCTGTCCTCCGGGCCTCAACAAGGTTGATCAGAGTCCTTCGAACCTCAGCACGGTCGAGCCTTCTTTGTACCTTAGCTGAACCAAGTAAAACTTTCTTTGTACCTTGGCATGGTCGAGTTTTCTTCGTACCTTAGCTAGACCAAGTAAAACTTTCTCCGTACCTCGGCACGGCCGAGCTTTCTCCGTATTTCGGTACGACCGAGCAACTTTCTCCGAACCTTGGCTGGGCCAAGTTAAATTTTCCTACCTTGGCACGGTTGAGCCTTCTTCGTACCTTGGCTTAGCCAAGTAAAACTTTCTTCGTACCTCGGCACGGTCGAGCTTTCTCCGAACTTTGGCAGGGTCAAGTAAAATCTTTTCTTCGTACCTTAGCAGGGCCAAGTAAAAGATCCTTCGGGCCTCGACAAGGCTGATCGGAGTCCTACGAACCTCAAAATGATCGAGCGTTCTCTGTACCTTGGTTGGGCCAAGTAAAATATTATTTGTACCTCGGCACGATCAAGCAACTTTCTCCGAACCTTAGCTGGGCCAAGTAAAATTTTCTCCGTACCTCGGCACGGCCGAGCAACTTTCTTTGAACCTTGGTTGGGCCATGTAAAACTTTCTCCGTACCATGGCAGGATCAAGCAACTTTCTACGTAACTCGGCATTGCCGAGCTTTCTCCGTACCTCAGCATGGCTGAACAATTTTCTCTGAACTTTGGCTAGGCCAAGTAAAATTTTCTTCGTACCTCGGCACGACCGAACAACTTTCTCTGAACCTTGGCTACGCCAAGTAAAACATTCTCCATACCTCGGCAAGGCCGAGCAACATTCTTCATACCTTGGCAAGGCCAAGTAAAGCATTCTTTTACTTGGCAGGGCAAGTAAAAGATCCTCCGGGCCTTGGCACAGCCGACCGAAGCTTTCTCCGAAGCCCGACGAGATCGGTCTGAGTTATCCAAAACTTAACACAGCTAAGCATTTATTCTTCTGAGCTTCGGCATAGCTGATCGGATTATTTTATAACTCGGCAAGTCCGAGTATTCGCTATGCCTCGATCAGCCTAAGAAATCTGACTTCAGCATGCCCGAACCTATCTTATACCTCGGCAAGCACGAGAGAATTTATTTGTCGTAATACCTAATTAGCTAAAAAGACATTCAGCAAAAAGAATGTACAATTGAAAACGAAAACTTCATTCATTTAGAATATCATTTTACAAGATATTACAGGTGAACGACAACATAAAAAATGTAAGAAAATTTTACATAATGAAAGTTTCCTAAAGTCTACTTGCTGTTACTATAGCGAAAATACTTCAACTTGAGAGGAACGCGAAGAGCGTCTTCAAACTCCGTTGGATGGCAAACTTCGAAACTTGGGGCAAGGATATGGAAAGAGCTCAAGCCCAATATACTTACGTTGAGCTTCCCATCCTTTAAGAAGACACCTAATGGATCTTCAGGCATTTCTTCTGGTGAATCAGTAGCAACCGTTGCCAACTATGGAAAAGCTTGAGGAAGACATACAAAAGGAGGTCTAGCGAGAACACTTCTTTCTTGCATTTTCAGTGTGACCTCTATGACTTCCTCCCTTCCTCTTCTTCACACTTATATGTTAAAAAAAGAAACTTCAGAGATGTCTCCAGGGGCGCCTCATTTTTGGCTTCATGAGATCCAGCAGAGTCACTCTTTGCTGCCCCTTGGTCTGTTTTTTTTTCCAGCAACTTCTTCATCCGAATTCTCAAGCTCAAGCTGAATCTTAATGAGGAAGACCAACTCTTCTACCTCTGATGACGACATGGGTAAGTTCACCCAGACTCACTCTTAATGGAAGGGAACTTCTCGTCGGACTATAGGTAGTACTCTCACTTTCCCTTTTTTCTTATAGCCGTCGAACGGGGAGCAGAAGCCATTAATTGGGAGAAAACTTGGGAATCAAAGCTTATCGACCTCCATACTACGACTCTCGGTTGGGCCACATGTCGCCCATTTGGTTTCCTCTGGGTGAAAAACTGAAGAGTTTCACCTCGCACAAGGAGATGGGTGCTTTTCGATCCTTAGATCGGCCACGTGTCGCTCTCACAGCCGCCCTCGTTGGGTATACGAAGAGTCTTTCCTCGCGCCACGAAGCTTAGTGAAGGTACCCTCCCTCGATCTTAGCCTTTGCGATCAAAATGCAAGGAGTTGTTTTTTGTTTTCAAAGCACGAAAAAGAGCGAAAGGCTAACCATAGAGGGGCACTTGGCACTTGACACGGGCATTTGACACGAGGAATGAAACTCTTCGATAGGCCAATCGATATAATCGGGCGGCAAACCCACATTGGGAGCATAGCTCATTGATTGATCAGCCGAAGCCATATGAAGATTCTACTCCCTATACCCGAACCTCGCTTCGGACTAAGGAGTGGGGGGCCTGTGATGCGGAAAAAAAGTGTCACCGCATCAACAAACATACTTGATGACAAAGGTCGAGTTTTCAAAGATCGAGTTATCTCCGATTTGGCTGATCAAGCCATGTTTGAATTGACTGATTGGGCTACGGTCCAACAGACAACAAGAGTCGGTCTCCTCACCAACTCCAAAGTTAGTACCGACGTCATCGTCGGTCTCAACGCCGATACCAGAGTCAGTCTTTAAACCTTAGCAGGGCCGAGCTATCTTTGAACCTCGCAGGGCCAAGCTGTCTCAGTACCTTGGAAGGATCGGGCTATCTCCGAACCTCGGTAGGGCCAAGCTATCTCCATATCTCGCTAGGATCGATCCTCATCTATTCAACGTAAGCGTCATTGCTGCTTCAAACCACGCCGGATATCTCGAAGGATGAACCATTCCGATTGCAAAGATTACGGAGCGAGCTTTTCAAAACAGAAACAGAAGCCAAATACAACACTCGGTCCATGATCAACTGGATTTCAAATTCCCGATAAAGCGTCCATCAGTTTCATCAATTGCCGATCCCTATAATCGATGGGATTCCGGCCTTATCGGATGCCAACTTCCTAAAACGCGTCCGAAAAATCAGATAATGGCTTATCTCCTCAGTAGTGCACAAATACTAAGTCCCAAAACCCCGCAGGTATACTCTCGAAGGCAAATCTAAGCCCAAAAAATAACTCTAGCAAAGGCCATTGTTTCTGAGAAATTATCTCAAGGAGAGAGATCTTTCTGCTAGAGCTTTATCCTCTCATCTGATTACTGGAGATTTTCACTGAATTGGGCATTGGAGAGTCTTTCGCACGGACCACCTTCTGTGCTTCTTGCGTAAAGATGCTTTGCAGGTCCCAGACGGGAGAGCGCTGTTCGGATCCCGACATGAACCGCCCCATGCCGGAGAACGGATTTCCGCAGCATCAAGATGAATAAAGAGCAATAGTTTAAATAAAAACTCATTTAATGAACTAGTAAATATGACTAGATTCAAATGGAGGAGGTTTATATGGTTTGGGTCGAGTTACACTAGGATTGGGTCGGTCGGGCCCATTACCCAAGTTATGGATTGGGTTAGGTCAGATCGAATTGAAAATTATAAGTTGCGCACTTGGCTTGGAATTTGGTTTGGGTTTAATTTTTAAACTAGATCCAACCCACAGGTTTTTAAATATCGATTGAGGTAGATCTAATTGGGTTAGGATTGGGTCAGGTTATGGGTTGATCTGTAGATTTGGATAGAACATACCCTATTCAATTTGGGTTCTTAGTCCCCTGACCTAACCCATCTGCAGGATTGGATAAAACGTTCCCCGTTCCAGTTGGGTGCCTAGTGATGTATGATGATTCGCAGAGTGCTAAATCTTGTCAGCTAGTTGCAGGGAAAGCTGGTTGCAGGGAAAGTAACTTCTTACCATATCTAGGACTTTTCTCAGTTATAAAATCTTAAAATGATGTTAACCATTCGCTAGGTTTGTCATCAAAGCTGTGACAGGAATCCAAGATAGTTTATTACTGAGCTGGATGTTTTTCATTGGGAGAACTGGTTCTTCTTAGATAGCATTTATAAAGCCCTAAGGTTTATTATTTCCAAGTTTTCGGGGCCTTCAGGAGTTCATTGATAATCTACCAAAGTTTTGAATTTCTTAATGGTACGGAACTAACCTGTAGGCAGCGTTGATGACGAGTGTTTGAAGCCGTTCTCACTTCTCAGCTGACAGTATCAGCCTATAAAAGCTGTAATTTTATTGAATAATTATGGAATTTTCCTTGAGAAGTCTCGTTCGTGGCATTTTGTTTTTGGAGGTTGCAGAGTTCAAATGATTTGTTAGAAAATCAAAATACATTAGGAAAAGAGAGGATATGTGCCGATATATTCTGCCTGGTCCTGGTTGTAAATAGTAATGTTTGCATTCTACAATTGTTCTGTTGACATTTTTAGATTGCGGTTAGGTGTCTATTGGCCCATGGAGTGGAGGATGTGACTTGCATATTTGGTAAAATAATCAACTTTATAACACAGTATAGGTTTCTCTAAATTATTTGAGAATTATTATAAATTTATTGCTATGTAATATGATGCAGTTTTTGGTACTATATGAATCGTCAGATGACAAAGTTTGGAGTAACTAGTCCCAAGCGCAGCCTGTTTAGAAGTTTCATTGATTTTTTTCAAGCTCAAGAAACTGACGTCACTCCTTTATTGTCTGACATACATAATGTTCTCAATTTTCAGGAAAATAACAGGTAACCTATCAACTTGGATTATGATTTATATTTTTCTTTTTCCTTTATCAGCATCAAAGTCATACCAGTGCAAAGATCACTTGAAATAATGAAATGTCCTCGTTCTCTCTGTTCTCTTATTTTTCACATGCTCATATCTTAAGTTGACAGACCATAATGTTTTCTCAAGGTCTCATTCAAATTTTTCTTCTACTTGTGTATATGTTCCTTCCGTATCTGATACTACAAGTTTCATATAGTGGCTCAACTCCTTTAGATTCCTCCCATGTTCTATACTGCGTTACCATACAATACCAGTTGCAAAGATCTGCTGCTGTCACCTAAGTTTGCATGTTACGTGCCTGGCTCATGAATTAATAAAAAAAATTAAACACATGGTTCATAATGTCTGCAGCCCTGGTGGTATACTTGCTCATGCATGCTCTTATGCTTTACTTCTTCCAGAAATATTATCATGTAGCACTAAAGAAAGATCCTAATCCTATCCATATCATGCAGCGGATGCTGTAAACTCTTTTTCTCTGAAAGGATTACTATGACCTTACGCGACGGGTGATTCCCATTTCTCGTTGTCCGTCTTTTTTTAAAACGAAGTGCAACGCCAATTCTGTCTCTTTGTTAAGTTCATCCAACCATCTATTATCTTTTTCTATTTCTTTTCTTTTTTGCTTTTTTGCAGGATATGTTTCTTGTTCCTGAGGCAAGTTTCTGTAACAAACACTGAGACAGTTGTACCACAACTTAACGCTCAAAATTTGTAAAACTAGTTCAAACACAACTTCTTCCATAAAATCATATTATCATATGTACATCAGCCATTGTTCCTTGGTCATGAATGGATTTTTCCATGTAGAATTGATGAAATCAAACCAACGAATTTTACAGAATTCATTTGGAACTTTGTTCTACCACTAGATTGTACTGTTCTCCCTCCACCTATTTACCCTTATATACAGTTCTGATTCCCAGCGTTAGAATGGTGGCAAGTCATTCTGGTTTGACCTCAGCAGTGGAAGGTTTGAGAAGTAGTAGTCCTGGTTCGACACATCGATTGCAGGTGTTGGTCCAAAAGCAATGTATGAGCTCTGCAAGTCATCCAGATTTAAGTCCGTGAACCACTCGTTCTCTTCTTTCTGGCTTTGCTCCATTGCTGGCTGATACCCAGCTTTGTTGTTGGTTCTTGCTGTTTGCACTCCTTTGGAATCTTGAGATGGGAAAGCTTCAAGCTGGCTCGTATCATCAAAGTCCGGAACCACGACATCGTTATCTATGTCTGATTCGGGTGTCCTGAAGCTGTCTGATACCGTGTCGTCTGTAGAATCCGTCGTCTCTCCAAATGATGCCACCTCCTTTTGTTGTTGCATCTTCTCCCAGGTGTTCTTCTTGTTGTACAGCCGGCAAAGAACCCATTCATCAAGCTGCATCAAATCAAGAATTTTGCATCAGATCTATACTCTAGCAGCAGAAAAAAAAAAAAAAAAGTGTTTGTGGATCACTGATCGTTGATGGCATACCCTTGTGCTTCCTTTCTTGTTGGTGGTTCGGCTTGTGTCGGGAAGCCTGTACTCATGCATGATCCAATCAGTCTTTGCTCCTCTCGGTGCCTTCCCAGAATAAAACACCAATGCTTTCTTGATCCCCAGCGGCCTGCTGCTCCCCTTCGGCATCACGGGCTTATCAGCTCCCGTGGCCTTCCAGTACCCCCTCCCGGCGGCCCTGTTAGGCCTCGAGCCGTTCGGGTACTTCCGATCACGAGGGGTGAAGAAATACCACTCCTTTTGCCCGAACAACGCTTTCTCTGCTCGTGTATCGCAGAAGCGAGTCATCAATCAACACCAGTTGCCACGTATGATGAATCATGTAACATAAGAGATGGATTTGGTTGTGCGGGTGCAATTAATACCTGG
Organism: Calamus simplicifolius; assembly: GCA_900491605.1. Lineage (NCBI taxonomy): Eukaryota > Viridiplantae > Streptophyta > Magnoliopsida > Arecales > Arecaceae > Calamus > Calamus simplicifolius. The sequence goes on along the minus strand of UESW01000597.1, from coordinate 5,706 downwards.
AAGCTCCCATGGATCATATTTGTAGAGATCGACCTCGGCGATGATGGGCACGGGCAAGCGCTGGTAGGTCACCTTCTTGCAGAGGTAATGGACGACAAGCTCCTCGTCGGTCGGGTGGAACCGGAATCCCGGCGGCAGGTTGAGCTCGGCCTCAGCATCTCTTCTCCTACTCCCCGTCGTCATCGCTCTTCTCTCTTCTAGCTCCCTCGTATGCAGCGATAATGGCTTGGGAGGTCGAGAGATTTTTTTTTTCCCCCCTCCTCCTCTGGTAGGCAGGTGGAGAGGGATTTATAAGCATCTTCAAAAGGAGGCTGCTGTTCGGACGGCGGCCGCACGTGAGATCGCGGAAGCTTCCCTCGGTGGGAGTCAGGGGAGGCGACGGCCGACTTTGAGCGGTCGATTACATGGGATCTTGCGGCAGACGCACACAGTAATTCCTATGCGAGCTCCACATCCATCGTATTTTGCCAGGACCGGACGGATGGGATGTAAGTTCCCGAGTGCCCCCTCGTCGGAGAACCTTCTGGATCTATCATAGATAGAGAATCTTGCGGGTATATTACGGCATAAATATTTTAATTATGGGGTAATATTGGTAGGGGATGAAGGCATGGTTGGTGCATCTTCCCTAAATTAACTTTCTCTTTTGGCACGTGATAAAGACGGAGAAATCGAACATAGAATCCATTGAACCAGGAGCGTTAGGTGGACTGGTGGCGGCGGAATTTGGGGGAGTTAATGTTGGCACGGGGGATGATGTCGCTGCCAAAGTTCGTGCACAGGTGTAGGGTTCAAGAACTTTCCTTATTTAAAAATGTTCTGTCTCCACCTAAGGCTCTTATCTGGAAAGAAACCGGTGTTGCCGGCTAAAGAGTTGGGTTAACTCGGTTTTGAGTGTCAGATGGTCACCGAGTTGGGTTAACCCAGCCTTAAGTTAGCTAGTTTGATGAAGTCTCTTGCTTGATCGCCTTTTTAGATTGAGAATTCTTACTGAGCTAGTTTAAGCGTGCTTTACCAAGGGAGTTAGTTATTCTTGACGGTTGATCTATTTTTTGGGTCTACTATTAAGATCAATAAGAAAGGAATGAAAGAATTTTAAGGACCTTCAAAAAAAAAAAAAAGTAATATTAGTTTAAGCGTGCTTTACCAAGAGAGTTATTCTTGATGGTACGTGTTCATTGAACAAACTAGTCATGATTAATCTTGTTCGATCTGTGTTTTGGGTCTCCACTAGTAAAGAAAGACCAATGCAAAAGGAACGAAAGAATTTTAATGACCTTCAAGAAAAATCATGTAATGTTAGTTATGCTCGAGCAAAAGGTATTCATGTTATTTATTCTGTGAGAGAGGGAGACCTATCTGAACTATAATTTAGGTCCAAAATTTTATACCAAAATTTACCTAGAGTTTATCATAGAGTTTCAACGTAAAAGAAAAGGAACAAAAGAAAATGTAAGGTTGCTTTCTTTAGGTATGATCACTAGCTAATTGTGGAGTTCGTAGAGTCTAATAATTTTTTTTATTTTTTCAGTTAGATGTACAGCATATACATAGTTCAATGGTATCCAATAAATGCTAGTAAGTTAATAAACTGTTATTTTTTTTTTTTTTTTTTGTACAAACGGGCGATTACACAAGTTAGTGCGAATCAATCCAGATAGATCAGAATATAAAATTTGCTGCAAAACAAAAGGACATGAATCACCCAGCCTCCGAATCCAAAAACCAGCGTGCTGAGCCACTGAAGCCGCCGTTCAGTCAGTCGCCGAATTAGCTTCACGGTATATATGATGGATCTGGGCAGTATCAACATCCTGCAGGATAGACCATATGTCCCTAAGAATCGGATTAGTAGGGGCTTCAGAGCAATTCTCCTTCCGCAGCCATCGAATGACCGTCATAGAATCACCCTCGATCATGAGCCTATGAGCATGAAGAATCCGAGAGGCATAAGTAATACCCGCCCAAGCAGCATAAAGCTTGGCCATAGAGACAGAGGAATTGAGGGTACCAAAACCTTCCATCACCAACATATCACCTTGCGGCCCGCGGATGATGAAGGCAGAACCAGCAAATTTTTCACGAACACTCCCATCAAAGTTGATTTTGATAAACCCTGGAGGGGGGCTTCCAAGAAATGAAAATCATATGTCGGTTCACTGCCGAAGCAGCAGAGGATCCCCAGAGGCCAGAGGAGTCAGAACCAACCGCATGAATAATACGGGTGCAGTCCATCGTCAAAGATCTAATCTTCCACACTAGCCAGTATGAAGAAATAAAGTCCTTTGAGAAGATGAGCTGGTTCCTCGACATCCATATCTGATATGCCGTGGCTGCCCAAAGACTACGCTTGTGCTGAGAGGCTCTTCGGAGATCATGAAAGAAGAGAAAATGCGGGGAGCCGAAAACATCCAATCTGCATGAATAACCCATCATGTGCCATATCCATCTAGCTCTGGGGTAAATGAAGATATAGCATGATCGATAGACTCCTCCTTTAAACCACACAGAGAACAGATCGACTGGATAGACAGATCCCTTCGAGAATATTAACTATTCTTCTCTTCAATGGGGATAATCAAATATGATTAAATCCTTTCAAACAACATGAGAAATTATTAATAATAATAATAAGTCTTAATCTCAATCCATTTAGGATTGGCTGCATGAATTTTTTTTTTAAACTTCATTCTGCATGGTTTAAAGTCTCATATTTTATATAAAATGAGCATTATTATTAAATATCTTAGTTTTCATTCTAGTAGATACTAAAATTTGCAAGGAAAATATTAATTCTATTGATTTAGTTTTTGAGGAATTATTCTGCTGCATCTCTGGAATGGGTTGGTTGTCGTTTCTTACTATCTTATTTTTTTAGATTTAATTATGTTATAAATAGAGTTGAATTTCTTTCTTTCTTTTTTTTGAGGAATGCAATAATGCCAATTATAAATAATTGAGAAAAGAGTTCATAATTATAATATCTGTTTATTAGAAATAGATTTCTAAAAGATACATGAGATTTTGCTTTGATGGCATGTTATTGAAAAAATCATAATTCTTTAATAATAATGATAGCGTTAAAAAAGAAAGATATCCAGCTGTCCCTGTTGCAAAGTCCGTTTCAATGTACAAAGCGTCGGCTATGGTAGGAATTAAAAAGAGTTTAAATTTATGCAATCTTATTTCTGTATACCAAAAGATTTTTTCATATTTAAAATTCGCGTCACCTATATCATAATGGAGTGCATCATTGCGTCATAACGGTGATAAAATAGTAAAATGACTCAGCTGAGCCAACTTTCGGCTATTCTGAGTCAATTTAAAAAGAGTTATTTGTGTGGTCTTATTTGTATACTTATCTCATAGTAAAAAATAAAAATGACTCGGTCGACCCAACTTTCTGCTGTTCCGAGTCAAACCAGCACGTTGCCGACTCTATTATTGTTCGGTGTTGGAAAAGTATAGAGGTCAAGATCGTATTATAATCTTGGCGGCTCGGAAAAAGAACCGTCAGCCGACGCACTCCGGTCAGAATGAGATGAGGACCAATGGGGGCAAACGAGCAACTAGGGTTGCAATGAGTCGAGCCAAGCTTTTTTTTGATGCTCAAACTTAATTTGTTAATAAATATTTGAGCTTGTGTTTGAGCTTGTTTAAATTTAAAAAATTTTATTTAAACTTGGCTCGAGCTAGATTACAAAAAGTTCGGACTCGACTCGAACTCGGCTCAAGCTCACTCATTTAGTATGATTAGAAAGCTCGATAAGTTCGGCTCAGAAAAAGCTCGAGCTCAGAAAAAGCTCGGCTCAGAAAAAGCTTGTTTCAAGCTCGAGCTTGAATTGAGCTCATTTCAAGCGCAACTCAAATTAAGCTTGTTTAAAGCTCGGTTCGAGAATAAAAGAAAAAAAAAATTTTGATTCTTAAATTCAAAGAGCAGCTAAAGAAGATGAAAAGACTAAGAAGACGAAAGAACATCTTGATTATGAGCTCCTAATCGAATAGCTCATGAGCTCCTAATCGAGCCATCTTATGAAATCATAATCGAGTCATCTCATGAGTTTCTAATCGAATTTGCTTTCGTGCTTAAGATAAATGAGCTCTAAAATAAAGCTCAAACTTGATTCATTTATATGATAAGCTGAATGCGAACGAGCTTTTATCGAGCCGAGCTTGTGAATAATTCGGCTTAATTACGGCGGCGCTACAGCAACCCTCGGTCTTTTTCCATCAACTCTTCTTTTCCTCACGGGGCCCTTTCTTTGAAGGGGCGGGTCATACCCGTCCTTCGTTCTCATCCATTAACAAACTCCACCCACGCCCACGGTCCAACTTGGACCGGACGTTTGCTTGACTCGGCACGTCACGCCACGCCGGTGACGTGGACTCGGCTTTCCCGGCCGGCAGCATCATCCTCACCCCACTGATGCTCCCATGACTAAATTGTTCCATGACGTGGATTGATCGTTAAACTATCAGACTAATCGAACAAGTATGGAAGGTCTGAGCTCTTAGCTCTTCATGCAGGTGAAGTGGATCCGAGTTGAAACCCAGGTGAAACAAATCAAATAGCATCTTTAGAGAAAGGGAGGTGTATCTTTAGTGCTGCTGCTTTGTGGTCTCAATGGGTCAATGGATGGTACATTCGAGTTGATGATACCGTCTCCTCCCACATGGTGGTCGCTCTTTCTAGAATCGTTTCCTTGGAAAGGATAACAAGGAACAATAATACAGGAGCCAAAAGGCTTGAGAATCTAGTTACCAGCCAATGGATTGGGTAAGATAAGATTGAAAACTTGTGCTGGGAACTGATGCCATTATCTTAATTAGGCGCGTGACAGTGCTAAAGAATCCTTATCCCAGTTTGGATTGATGCCTTCCTAATTCTATGCAAGCCCTTAGAGGGTATTTTTTGCATGGTTAAGCCAGAATCCTATTAAATTAGCATACTTGGCAATTCATAGCCAGTCTTGTGCTTGACAGTATCTGTATCTTGTTTGGCTTAATGAGTTGGCTACTGTTAATTGGGCAGAGAGGGATTATTAACACAGCCATGAAGGCTAGTTTAATTTTTGCTATGAATATTCCAGCTAGCAGTGCATCTGGATTAGCTGGACAAGCATGGATGGTAAACAGGGCCATTTGCTGTTATCCTCTCTGTGAATGAATAGAGTCCCAGATGCAATGTATTAGCTACTGCGGCCTTTATGTCTTCTTGCCTCTTCTGCTGCGGCCTTAAAGCTGCTGCCATTACTTTAAATAAAGGATATTTATAGCATTTATTAATAGATATCATCTAGAAGCCTGCTGGCACTTGCTAATTTCATTTGTGAGATGATCGCATGCCAGCTGAGAAAATTATAATGTTTAGGAACTTCGTAAAGCATGCCTAACGCCAGAAACCATGAATACAAGGGGCAAAAAACCGAGAGCCGTGTTTGGAAGGAATCAATGAACTAATGAATCTATCATAGGTCAGAGTGAACCAAGTAATAAGATGTGTCCAGTTGTATTAGTTTAGCTGTATTAGCTGTATTACTCTCCAGGAAAAGGACAATTTATTTGACTGGATGACAGCCTTAACAAAAACATATAGTAAGGTCATTTTCTTAATAATAATAATATTTGTGTTAAGATATTATTGACCAACGCTGACACATGTCTAATAACCAGGTTTTGAACTAGAAGAAAGGAACAAAGGTATGG
>UESW01000596.1:0-28920 GCA_900491605.1 Calamus simplicifolius | reverse complement strand
AGCATGATAAGAAGCACCTGTGTCAATCACCCACTCATGATTCTGACACTCACATGAGAAGATACCATCAGAAGTAGACAAAATCAAATAATCATCACTCTGCACAGTAGCTGTGATATTCTCCTTTGACTCTGTATCCTCCACTTCTTTTCCCTTTTTCTTACTCTTCTTAGGCTTCTTACACTGATTCTTGTAGTGCCCTTTCTCACCACAGTTATAGCAAGTAATATCTTTTCTTGACCTTTATTTGTTTCTACCCTTGTATGAATTGTCTCTATTTCTAGACTTTGACCGTCCTCTATTCTCTAAGACAAGTGCCTGTGAATCAATCTGAGAAGTTGCTGAATTTTTCCTTCTTAACTCCTCATTCAACAAACTGCCTGTTACTTGACTCATGGTGATAACACCGTCTGGTGCAGAATTACTGAGGGAAACTACCAGTGTCTCCCAACTTTCTGGCAATGAACTGAGAAGTAACAATGCCTGCAACTCATCATCAAGAGACATTTTCATAGAGGATAACTGGTTATTAATACTCTGCATTTCATTCAATGCTCAGCAATAGAAGCACCCTCTTTATATTTCAGATTCACTAGTTTTCTGATCAAGAAAGCCTTGTTGCCAGCTGTTTTTCTCTCATATAGACTTTCTAACTTTTTCCAAAGAGAGTTTGTAGAAGTCTCAGTGGAAACATGATGAAAGACACTATCATCCAACTATTGCCGAATAAAACCGACTGCCTTCCGATCTAACATGATCCAAGCATCGTCTATCACTGTAACGGGCTTTGCTTTGACCCCTTCTAAAGGTCTATATAGATCCTTGCAATATAAGAGGTCCTCTATCCTTGGTTTCCATATCATCCAATTATTTTCGTTCAGATTGATCATGCGGGAAACATTACCGACCTCCATGCTCGCACACAAAAAAAATTCACAGGCTCTGATACCAGTTGACGGGAATGAATCCGTGTACGAGCAAATACTAGCAGACCGTAATACACAGCAGAATAATAAATAAAATGCGCAAACCACACAATCACAGAAACACCAAGATTTACGTGGAAAATCCCTTTAAGATAAAGGGAAAAAAACTACGGGCAAGCCTGAGAAGAAGATCCACTATAAAATAATAAATATCCAAGTCTCAAAGTCCCTTGCCAAAACTCGAGAAACAATCACAAAAGAATAATAGGGATATAAGGATTACGTCACCGAAAAATACGGTCTCCTGCGTTACCTCCTTATTTTCTTCCCTTCTCTTCTTCTTCTTCTCTTGTTTTTCTTTCTGCAACACCTTCATGTAATTCCTGGAGTGGAAGTCCTCCCACATAGTCAAGCACCAAGCAGCAGCCCTTCCTTCTCTTCCCCTAGCAATCCATGCTCCTAGAAAAAAGAAATACCTGCTACATGCTTCTCCTCTTTTTCCATACGGCTGCTTCTTGAAAAAGAGAAAATCAAAAAAGGAAGGCGGCTGCTCCTTTTATAAAAGAGAAAGAACAAATCCTGATAGAAAAAGGAGTAGTGCTCCCTTTTACCCTAATGGACTGAATAAGTGAGCCATAGGCCCAAACATGTACATGCTGTTTATTACTTGACCACAAAGGCCTCCTTAGTCCCTTACATTGCCTTCAGTCTGCTACAAATTGTTCCTCCTCAATAATGACAGACGTTCTCCTACTTTTATGTACTAGAGGTCCAGAGGACCGTGAACCTAACTCTAGATTTGTATTTTGTTACTCCGGAAGCCTCTTTCTATTGTTTTTGCTGCCCATTTTGATCGTTTGCATTGCTCCTCTCCTTTAATTCTTTATAGCTCCTAATAAATTTTTGGTCTTCCTCCGTCACGCCTGAGGTGATGTAACATGGCCGTATACTGTTAGAGCAGAACAAAGCATGCCGGGCAAGTTCATCCTCAATATTCACAAAACTCAATCATGAACATGTATCATATGTTCTCTGAATATATCATAGTCCATACGATGCCAATATATAATCATCAATGTGCAAATATCACAATTATCAACATAAATTATCATTATCAATAGTATGCACAAAATTATACGGTATCAAAGTAAGATCAAATATCTACTTTAAGTCTCTCTTTCTCTAACAATCCCATAGTCTGGTTCAGCATCAAAATTTTTAATCTCTGTAAAAGATATAGTAATATATAATGAGCTAACAGCTTTGTAGAAATTTTTATCCATAGATACGGATATACAAATAAAATGAATATCTACATAGTATGAAAGTATGAAAAGATGGTGTATTTTGATAAAATAAATTATGCTATAAACATCATGCTACAAAACCTTGTGTCAATATAAGAGAAATTTTTAACAACTTTATGATCCATAACATTAAACTATGTTACCATGACGCTGCATTCTAACTCAGACCCTACTAATGTATTTTGATAATACATACTGACATCATAGCCTTACTACTATTTTGTGTATATAAACTTAATTTAACATCACAATATACCTAGGTTCGTTCTTACACTAGTGCCACTTGTAATAAATCCAATCCAACCCCATTTGGGCCCTTACTAGACTAGTTCTACACCAAGGACCCTCTAATTGCCACTTGTAGACCCTAACACGGTGCCATATCATGTGTAATAAATCTAGTCTGACACTAACTAGCCCTGATTGGACTGGGCCTACACCAATGTCCCTTCGGCATAATAGGTAAGCCCTGTTATGGTGTCACTTGTCTAAACTAGACTTGACTCTGGCCACATCTGCTAAAACAAGTGACACGTGACACGCTCATCAGTCAACTGTACTAAGTGTCATAAATCTAATTCGAACCTAATTGAGTTCTGATTGGACTAGTTCCATTCTAGTGATCTTCCAGGTTCCAGCTACTACCATGTCACTAGTGTCATATCATCATATCCACATGGCTAGTTCACATGCCTTTTTCATCCCATAATATCTTTCAATCTTTGTAATATGCAAAATAGGCTTCAAACCATATCATCAAAATCATTATATCATAATATAATTATATGCCACATCTACACATATCCAAACCATACTACCATATATGAAATATAAGTCAAATTTATGCATAATTCAAAATAGGCTAATAAAAAAAGAGTACAAAGCTAATACATAATATCAAAATATATGCAAGTAAGTCACTCATACCACATATATGTTGGTGCAAGTACTTCTATCTCGCTCACTAATCCAAATCTAATTATATTCCTCTACCAATCTCAATCAATCAATAATATTGTTGATGCTGGATCACCAGATTTCTTTCTTATTGGAAGATCTCTTTCTGAAGGAAGAAATAGTCCCCTTCTTCCTCCCCCCTCCCCCCTTCTTATCCCCTCTCCTGTTTTTCTTTTCCTTTTTTCTTTTTAGTTCTAGCCGCCCACTGTAGGATAAGCATTCGTCCCATATTCGCCTCCGCTACGTGGTCATTCCTTGATAATTAATAATAAAGGTATTAAGAAGCTTACTCATGAAGGTAAGGATTTCATCATTCCCTTGGTTATCCCAAGGGAATGTCAGGGTTAGTGGGGATGTCAGAGTCAGAGAGAAGGTATCTGGCTCCAAAATAGGAGTTCAGTATCTCTTTTTCTAGATAAACGGTGGTGTTTCAGTGTTTGTCTTATTCGAATCATTTAAAGCGTTATGATGCTTAATGTCCTCGATTCTGTTCCGAATACGACGGTTTTATCATGTTTAGTGGAAATGATTCGAGAATCATTTTCAAATTGGAGGCCGTCTAGGTCTAGGAACTACCTAGGACCAGGAGGCTGCCTAGGACCGGGGCCGTCCAGACCCTGGGGGCCGCCCAAAGTCTGGAAGGCCGACCAGACTTTGGGGGTCGTCCAGGACTAGGGGCCGCCCAGGACTGGGGGCCGCCAGAGTCTGGAGACCACCTGGGATTGGAGGGCCGCCTAGACCCTGGGAGCCGCCCAGGACTGAGGGCCGCCCAGCCTCTAGGGGCCGCCCAGACCCTGGGGGCCGGCCAGACTTTAGGGGCCGTCCAGGACTAGGGGCCGCCCAGACCCTGGGGGCCGCCCAGGACTGAGGGCCGCCCAACCTCTAGGGGCCGCCCAGTCCCTGGGGGCCGGCCAGACTCTGGGGCCCCCAGGACTGGGGGCCGCTCGGGATTGGAGGGCCGCCCAGACCCTGGGGGCCGCCCAGGACTAAGGGCCGCCCAGTCTCTAGGGGCCGCCCAGACCCTGGGGGCCGCCCAGGACTGAGGGCCGCCCAGCCTCTAGGGGCCGCCCAGACTGAGGGCCGCCCAGCTCTGGGGCCGCCCGGGATTGGAGGGCAGCCCAGACCCTGGGGGCCGCCCAGCCTCTAGGGGCCGCCCAGACCCTGGGGGCCGGCCAGACTCTGGGGGCCGCCTAGGACTGGGGGCCGCTCTGGAGGGCCGCCCAGCCTGGGGGCCGCCCGGGATTGGGGGCCGCCTAGACCCTGGGCCGCCCAGGATTGGGGGCCGCCTAGCCTCTAGGGGCCGCCCAGACCCTGGGGGCCGCCCAGGACTGAGGGCCGCCCAGCCTCTAGGGGCCGCCCAGACCCTGGGGGCCGCCCAGGACTGGGGTCGCCCAGCCTCTGGGGGCCGCCGGGATGGAGGGCCGCCCAGACCCTGGGGGCCGCCCAGGACTGGGGGCTGCCCAGCCTCTAGGGGCCGCCCAAACCCTGGGGGCCATTTATTTTCTAGCTGTATCACTTATTAACTGTCTTTATTTATTATCTATATCATATGCCCCCTCGCCCATGTTCCTTGTACTTAGGTGTGTTGCGCACGTGCAAGGGAGAAGGGCGGAAAAATTTGAATTTCGAAAAATTTAGCGCATGGTAAGTGACGTTTCGAGAAAAGGAAGAAAGAGAGGAAGCACATATCTCTAAGAGGATAGTGTCTTTTCACTTGTCCGGCTCCACTGGGGGACTACCATGTGTCTATGCGGTGCTCGAGGCGTCGCGTCCGATATATAGTAAAAAAGGGGGGGGCCTTCCCCTCCATTCCCTAATCTTTGATTTTGTGTATCTTTCTGCGATTTTACCTCTTCAAGCCCAGGTTAGTCGACTTCTTCTTCTCCCTTTTCTCTTCTATGGACCTTCCCAGATAGGAAAGGCAAGGGTCCCATGATAGAGCCCTCCCGAGAGGAGATTCTTCACACGTCGAGAGGCCTTGGGAGGGGTAATCATCCGCGGGGACCAACCTGTTCTCGCCCAACCTGCGTCTAGGTTGTATCCCATCTCCTAGGGTTTCCTCTTCGTCTACCGGTCGTGAGGTAGGAACTTCCCTGCGATTGCTTCCAAATCGGCCAGGCCGGCGGATGTTGCCTCTGTTATATCCTCACAAGACCTTAGGAACCTTAGGGCTCATTTGGGGTTCCCTAGTGACATTCAGCTCTCCGTTCCCTCCCCGAGGATAGGGTTCACCCTAGGCAACCAGGAAAGGTCGCATTGTATGAAGAGTTTTTCAAGGGCGGTCTACGTTGCCCTTCATCCTTTTTTCATAAACTTGTTGAAATCGTATCACCTTATTCCGGCACAGCTTACCCCTAACTCCATTCGTGTTATATTTTCATTTTTAGTCTTTGTTCTTTTCATGGAGCTTCTGCTCGCTTTCTTTATTTAGGGCCTATATAGGATCCGAAACCCAGTTAGGGATGGGTGGTGGAGCTTGCTCGAGGCCTAAGAGAGTTCTTAGGCTTAACCTTCCCTTCTAAAATTAAAGGGTGGAAGTCTCGGTTCTTTTACGCACACTTGGAGGGGCTGGGCGTAGATTGGGGTATTCCGGATACTAGTTCTAACCAGAACTCGAGTGTTGAGAGAGACCGTGAGCTTTTCAACACCTTGATTTCTACCATCATTCCCCCCAGTAGGGAATTGCTATCGGAGGATAATCTCCGGAGATCGCGTTTCGTGCCGGTGTCGCTGGCTGCAGCGCCCGGTGAGCCCTGAAGAATTTTTCTCTTCTCTTTTTTTTTTTTATTGTTATATTTGCAGCTAACATATTTGGTGTCTTCCTTTTAGCTAACCATGCTCACTATATTGTAGCAATGAAGTTTTCTCAAGACTTCTTGATATCGGGCCTTCGAAAGAGAGAAGGGAAGCGATCATGGCTCGGCAGGGTGAACCTAAAAGGCCCGCCATCAGAATCGGGTTATCAGGCCCACCTCCAGCGGCTCTTCCCGAGGCAACCCTGATAGAGGACAGCGAGGGGGAGGTAAGTCCTCCGAAGGGGATCCCGATAGGAGTCCCGCCGAGGGGGGGCTTCCGGCTGTCGCCCCGTCTTTCACTAAGGGCGCTGGGGGATCTGTAGGGAGCGTGGAAGCAGCTGAAACTGATTTGCCAGGCCCGTCATCGTCAAAGGAAGCAGGGGTCCTTGCTCCCGCTCCCTCAGGATGCCTTGAGAAGTTCATCCCCACCTTCCCAACCGCCTAACCTGGGTATCGGATATAAAAGTTGCCTATCAGAGACAATTCTCAAACTTTCGATCCTGCCCAGGTTTCAGGAAAAGATGAGGAAGGGGTCACAGGAGGAGTCATTTGACACTATGTTTACAGCCGCGCTTCAGGTAGAGCTACGACTTTCCTTTTGTGATCATTGAGTTTGGGTATTCACCGAATGTGTTTTGCAGCTGTCTAATGGCCTTTTCGTGCTGCGCGAAGACTAAACAAGGCCAAGTCCTCAGTGCGAGTCTAGATAAAGAGTTGGTGGAGACGAAGGCCCGAGAGTCAAAGCACTACATGACCTTCGGGTCATCCAGGAGGATTATCGGACTGGCGGGGAAGGGCGGAAAAGGAGCTGCGGAGCTTAGACGCCCAATTATCCGAGGTTCGGGCGAAATTGCTGCCAACAGAAGAAAGGTTGAAGGAAACCACTCTCAGGCTAGAACATACTGAGAACCGAGCAGATAACGCGGAGGCTGCGGCTCGCGATGCTGTAGAAAAATTGGTTCTAGCCGAGAAAGACGCTAAAGAGGCTCTGGACAAGGTCGCAACAATGATGACGGAGGTCCAGGAAAGGATAGCTGCGGCCGAGGCCAAAGCTCAAGAAAGGTGGCCGCGGCTGAAGCTGAAGTCCAAGAAAAGGTGGCCGCGGCCGAAGCCAAAGTCCGGGAGGCTATCAAGGAGTACAAGGGCTCTTCAGACTTTGTGTCGGAGCTCCAGGAGGCCGCCCTGGACGCCTTTATTCAGGGTTTTGAAAGGTGTAAACGGATACTAGCCCGACACTTTAATTGGAAAACCTTGAACGTTTTCGACCTGCGGACGACGAAGAAACATCTGATATGGAGGTCGAAGACGTGGCGGATGGAGTGGTGACGACCAAAGATTCCGCTGTAGAGATGCCCATCTGAAGAACCGGCTTCTGATCCAATCACTGAGAAGAAACATCCCGAAGACTGATAGAGGATGTCTAGGTTTATCTTGCTTTTAGCTTAGCTTTTTTGTTCTTGACTTGGTCCTTTAAAGGACTTCTTTTTGTAACTAATATCAGTTTATTGACGATACCTTATAAAGTTTTATAGTGAATGACTTTGAATGAGCAGATGCCACTTTTGTTTATTTGATGTTACTTAATACTTCATCCGCTTGGTTCTGATTCCTATTTATGGATTAGGAGATCCGTCCACGAGTTGGCATTAAATCCGAATCTCGGGGTCGCCTTCTGGCGTGACATATCAGGATGTAAGTCCTAGAACTTCGATAAGGTAGTTTAGGGGCTCCCGGGGGAGCTAATCTTAGATTCAAAGGGGGCACGATGCCCTTAGGATGGTGGGGCCATCTGGCCTTTTGCAGAGTTGTACTTCGAGAGTAACCGAGTATCTGCCTAGGGCGTGACTCAAAACCGTTTAAGTCGAGGCGCTTGAGTTAAGATGAAACCTCCCAGGGTAAGTTATACCGGCCTGGGGGTGTCCTTTGGACTGTAGGGCCGTCGAGCCCTATCCGTGGAGAACGTGATTCGGGGCCGCTTAAGTCATGGACTTGAACCTCCTCAGGGGTAGGTTATACCGGCCTGGGGGTGTCCTTTGGACTGTAGGGCCGCCGAGCCGCCTATGGAGAACGTGATTCGGGGCCGCTTAAGTCATGGACTTGAACCTCCTCAGGGGTAGGTTATACCGGCCTGGGGGTGTCCTTTGGACTGTAGGGCCGCCGAGCCGCCTATCGTGATTCGGGGCCGCTTAAGTCATGGACTTGAACCTCCTCAGGGGTAGGTTATACCGGCCTGGGGGTGTCCTTTGGACTGTAGGGCCGCCGAGCCGGTTGTTTCGGGGCCGCTTAAGTCATGGACTTGAACCTCCTCAGGGGTAGGTTATACCGGCCTGGGGGTGTCCTTTGGACTGTAGGGCCGCCGAGCCGCGTTGGAGAACGTGATTCGGGGCCGCTTAAGTCATGGACTTGAACCTCCTCAGGGGTAGGTTATACCGGCCTGGGGGTGTCCTTTGGACTGTGGGGCCGCCGCCGTGATTCGGGGCCGCTTAAGTCATGGACTTGAACCTCCTCAGGGGTAGGTTATACCAGCCTGGGGGTGTCCTTTGGACTTAATGTCTACAAAAAATATCCAAATATGTGCTTATTAATATTTGGTAAATACATTACATTACTGGTGGTATGCCGAAGATTATCTGCGTTCCACGTTCGGGGGATTAGTTGTCCATTCAGATCTTCAAGTCGGTATGCTCCACGGTGAAGGACTTCTCCTATCTGGTAGGGCCCTTCCCAGTTTGGAGACAATTTGCCCCCTTCCGTTGGTTTGACACCGAAGCCTTTCTCAGAACCAAATCTCCCTGACGGAAGCTCTTCGAGCGGACGCGGGTATTATAATACCTCGCCACCCGCTGCTGGTAGGCCGCCATCTTAATTCGAGCTCGATCTCTTGCTTCATCAATGAGGTCAAGATTGGCTCTTAAATTAGGGAGGTTGTCCGCTTCGTCATATGATTCTACTCGAACTTGGCAAGCCAATTTCGACGGGAATAACAGCTTCGGAACCGAAAACCAGATTGAACGGCGTTTCTCCTTGGTGTCCTGGGAGTTGTGTGGTATGCCCAGAGTACACTCGGGAGCTCTTCCACCCACCTTCCTTTGGACGTATCCAGTCTGGTCCTTAGTCCCCGCAATATCATACGATTTGTAACCTCGGCCTCTCCATTAGATTGTGGATGGCCGACGGAGGCGAATCGTTGCGTGATGCCGAGATCGGTACAAAAAGTCCGGAAGGTGTTGTTGTCGAACTGTCGGCCATTGTCAGTGACAAGAGTATGTGGTATGCCGTATCGACAAATAATGGCTTTCCAGAAAAAGGCTTTGACCTTGGCTTCAGTGATCTTGGCGAGTGCTTCGGCTTCGACCCATTTAGTAAAATAATCAACGGCGACTAGTAGGAATTTTCGCTGTCCTGACGCCGGAGGGAAAGGGCCGAGGATGTCCATGCCCCACTGAGCGAAAGGCCAGGGAGCAGAAAGAGAGTTTAACTGGGAAGATGGTTGCCGCTGAATGCAGGCGTACCGTTGGCATTGATCACATCTTTTCACTAGTTCAGTTGCATCTTCTTGCATGGTGAGCCAATAATATCCTTGTCGGAGGGCCTTGCGTGCCAGAGATCGGCCTCCTGATGATTCCCACAGATGCCTTCATGAATTTCCCTAAGGATATAATCCGCATCGACCGAGCTAACACATTTGAGGAGAGGCTGAGAGAAGGATCTCTTGTAGAGTCGGCCATCTAGCAGTACAAATTTAGAAGCCCTCCGCTTAAGCAGCTTAGCTTCCTCATGACAACTGGGAGAACGCCGTCCTTCAAATATCGGATATAGGATTCCATCCAGGTTTCTTCTTGGATAATGGGCAAAGCTTCTTCGCAGCTTCGATGCTAGGTGTCTCCAGGTACTCGATGTAGGTTTTGCCCATGGCGCTATCCACTGAGGTAGCAAGTCGGGCCAACATATCAGCCCTAGCATTTTCACCTCTGGGATATAGCTAATGGTGAAGTGATCTAACAAGGGAATTAATAGTTTAACCTTGTTCAGATATTGGGACATGATAGGGTCCCGAGCTCATACTCCCCTGCCACCTGGGCAGAAATAAGCTGCGAGTCAGTGAAAGCTCGGAGATGCTTGATTCCCATCCCATGCGCTAGTTTGATTCCGGTCACAAGGCTTCATATTCAGCTTGATTGTTGGTGGCTTCAAAGAGGAAACGAAGAGCATACTCCAGCACCACGCCTTCTGGGCTGGCGAGAATAAGACCAGCTCCGCTCCCCTGGGAGTTAGAGGCTCCATCGACGTGGAGGACCCATGCTTATCATCCTCCTTATCAGCATCTAAAAGAATCCGGGGGAGTTCTTCTTGATGCTCCTCAGACCAAGTGCACTCTACTAGGAAATCGGCCAAGACCTGGGATTTCAAAGATGCTCTGGGCTGAAATGATAAGTCGAATTCCCCTAGTTTGATGGCCCACTTGGCCAACCGGCCAGAAGTATCTGGTCGTGACAAAATGGCTCTGAGAGGTTGATCAGTGAGGACGACTATAGGATGGGCCTGAAAGTAGGGTCTGAGTCGTCGGGCGGAGATGAATAAAGCAAAAATGACTTTCTCCGTTTTGGAATACCTCTCTTCTGCACCATGAAGTACTTTGCTGGTATAATATACAGGTCTTTGAATGGCATGGTCGCCGACACGCACCAGAACGGAACTGACGGCTTCTGAGGAAGCCGCAAGATAGAGGAAGAGCTTTTCTCCTTCTTCCGGTTTAGACAACAGGGGCGGTGTGGACAAGAACTCCTTAAGTTCTTCAAAAGCTTGTTGACAGTCTTCGTCCACTCAAAACCGTCCGCTTTACGTAAGACCTTGAAGAAGGGTAAACACCTCTCGCTGATCTTGACAAAAATCGGCTTAATGCTGCTATCCTCCGGTGAGTTGTTGCACCTCTTTCTTACATATAGGCCGCCTCATATGAGAATGGCCTGAATTTTCTCTGGGTTTGCTTCAATCCCCCGCCGGGTCACCAAGAAACCCAAGAATTTCCCTGCAGTAACTCCAAATGCACATTTGCGTGGGTTGAGCTTTATTCTATGGAGCCGGAGGTTGTGGAAAGTCTCCTGCAGGTCGGCGACATGGCCAGTGGCACAGGTGCTTTTGTCAACATATCATCTACATATACTTCCATGTTGCGGCCGAGCTGGTCTTTAAAAACTTTGTTCATCAGCCTCTGATAGGTAGCTCCTGCATTCTTCAATCCGAAGGGCATTACTTTATAACAATAAATGCCCTTCTCGGTGATAAAAGAAGTATGCTCTTCATCTGAGGGGTTCAATTTTATCTGATTGTACCCCGAGAAAGCATCCATGAAGCTAAGAAGTTCATAACCAGAAGTTGAATCTACTAACTGGTCGATCCGTGGCAACGGAAAACTGTCCTTAGGACAAGCTTTGTTAAGATCGGTGTAATCGATGCATATTCTCCATCCTCCGCTGGCCTTCCGGACCATGACCACATTGGCTAGCCAATCAGGATATTGTGCCTCCCGAATATGACCGGCCATAAGCAATTTATCCACCTCTTCGTCAATGATCCTCTGCCGCTCAGAGGCGAAACTCCTTTTCTTCTGGCGGACAGGGCGGCAGCTTGGGTTGATATTAAGTTGATGAATAATCACCTCCGGGGAATCCCGACCATGTCCGTCATTTTCCAGGCGAAGACATCCGCATTCGCCGATAAGAAGGCTAGGAGCTGATCCCGGACTTCGGGGAAGAGGAGCTCACCAATTTGCACGGTCTTAGTGGGATCACCTCCCAGGGGGTAAGATATCAGAAGCTCCGCTGGCTCTCCTCTCCGCTCGACTTCTCTAGGGTCAAACGACTCGGCGACCGGAGGAATTTAACCACCTGGGGACTAGGGGCTAGATGATAGCAGGGTCTGACCGAGTTACCTCTCCATGCATCTCACCAACTCCTTGGTTGGTAGGGAACTGCACCAATAGGCGCTTGGTAGATATAACTGCATCTAATATTCAACCCGGGGCGGCCGAGAATGGCGTTGTAAGCCAGGGGGACCCGAACCACCAGAAAATCCAGCATTACCGTGCTTTGACATGGCGGCGATCCTGCCGTGGCCGGTAAAGTAATTCGCCCTCCACTCGTATAGAGTCTCCAGTGAAACCGACTAGAGGGACGGCTACAGGTCGAAGAGAATCAGAGATAAATTCATCCGAAGAAATGCATCATAAGTAAGCACATTAGCGGAGCTTCCACTGTCGATTAAGATCCTCTTTACAGGATGTTTAGCGACCGTCATTGAAACAACGACGCTATCATCTTTTACAACACTACCCCCCGCTATATCTCCCCCAAAGGGATTACATCATCTAGCTCTCCCCCTCCCCTTGGCCTCTTAGAAGATGAGGCTCTTCCACGGGAAATCATGCCCACCATCCGCTCTGTCGGGGTGTTATCAATGTTGGCTTGAGCGGGAGGAGGTCCCATCAAAGCTGGTATGGGAGGAGCCTCTTTCTTCTGGATGTACTGCCCAAGGTATCCCCTCTGGATGAGTTCTTCGATGGCTTGCTTCAAGTTCCGACATTCTTCAGTGTCGTGGCCGTAATCCCTGTGGAAACGGCAATAACGGCTCCTGTCACGGGCGGTGCCCTTCTTCAACGGGGGCGGACGCCGTAAATAAGGCTCGTTTTCAATTTCCATAAGGATATGAGCCCGGGGGCTAGGAGGGGTGTAAGATGGTCTTCTCTGGGAGCCAGGCTCTTGCGGCGGTCAGTCGGTCGGCGCAAGGGTTCGGACTTCTTGGAAGGGGCCCGCTCAACTCTGGGCGAGCGGGTCTCTTGCCAGTCCTCCCTGCGCACCTCTCCTTGATGAATCAGCTTCGTCGGCGCGGATGTACTTCTGCGCACGGCTCAAGAGATCAGCATAAGAGAAGGAGGTCTTTTGTCCAGAGAATAAGTAAAACGGGAGGGACGGAGCCCCCGTTTTAAAGCCAGAGTGGCTACAGCATCCTCAAGATGATAGACTTCTAGGGCCGCCACCTTGAAACGGGTTATAAAGTCTTTCAAGGTTCTCCTTCTTGCTGCTGCACGGAGAATAAGCTGTCTGCTACTCGAGGAATCTTTCGACAAGCGTCGAAATGAGCCAGAAAGACCTCTCCAGTTGTCGAAAAGAATCAACACTGCGTGAGGGCAGACGAGAATACCAAACACGGGCCGCCTTACGGAGGGTGGCCGGGAAGGCAATGCACAAGAGGGCATCAGTCGCTCCTTGGACCTGCATGATAGCTTTATAGCTCTCCAGATGATCTAGGGGATCAGTGGTACCGTCATAGGGGTCCAGTTGAGGAAATCGGAATCTCCTTGGAATGGGTTCTTCCATAACCCGCCGAGTAAGAGGAGGGCGGGTGTCGTAATCCGACCCCGGCTGATTGTTGATCCTTTGACTAAGCTCCTTCCAGCCTGCGATCTTGCTCTTCAAGACGCTTCTCCATTCTATCAGTCATACGTCCTTCGGCTGGTTCAGGGAACTGGAAGGAGACTGACGGCGCCACCGGCGGTGCTCTATATAAGGTTCCTTCCCCCGTCGTCGCCCGGCAGGTGGGCTGCTAGGGGAATGGGTAAAGAGCGCGAACCGTCCGGACTTTGAGAGCGCCGCCTTCCTGGAGGAATAAGGGCGGAGAGGCTTTGTCGGAGGGGATCTCCCTCGAGCTGATTGTCGGCTGACAGGAGTAGCCGATCTAGGCAACAGAGGCGGCTCGAGCCGTTGTTGGGCTCCTCTAGAATGTTGCTCTTGCATCTGTTGAACCATTCCAACAAGAGTTTGAACTTGTTGGGTGAGGATCAGCAGTGGATCTTGAGGAATAGCTGGAGCCGGCAGCGGCGAAGAAGGAACCGGAGGGTTTGATTTCACCGGCTCAGAAGGGCCAAGAGTTTTGAGATCATGGTTGGGAGGCGAAAGATGCCCCCCAGACCAATCAGAGGGATCTTCTTCCAGAGATCTAGAGCTCATGTTCGCGGAACCGTAGAACAGGTATTTCTCACTGCTCCGACGATGGTCCCCTTCCTGGCGCGCCAATCTGTTGATGCTGGATCACCAGATTTCTTCCTTCAGAAAGAGATCTCCCAATAAGAAAGAAATCTAGTGATCCAGCATCAACAAATATGATTATCTATAATCATCATCATACATAAATTAATCCTCAATATTAGTAAATCATATGGTTATAATTAAGTTTAGGCCCCTCATAGCTTAATTAAATCAAATTATGGCTGGGTCTAGGTTAAAGTTAATTAGGCTCAACACTACCTCATTAAATCAATTGTAATTTAATTGAATCATTAATCCTCTCAATTAGGACTTAATTGAATCAATTAAGGTTCAATTGAATTAAATCAGTTTTAATTGGGCTTGAACCCTAATTAATTAGAGCCAATTTAGCTTTCTGGTTCACTAATTTGGGTTTCATTTAAATTCTAGTTAGGCTAAATTGGGTTCTGTTTTGGCAAAATAGATATGGTTTAAGTTCTGGTTCACTGGACTGGGTTTAGGTCTAATTTTGGTCAGTAAATTAAACCTAAATTGAACTTGAACCTATTTATTGGCTGAATCGGTCGTGTGAACAGTGAGCCGAACCCAATCACTGTTCATCTAACCACTTCCTCACCACCCGATCGCCTCCTTCTCCTTGCACGAACCTCATGGCTTCGGTCACCGACGACATCTGGTCACTGGTGGCGCACGGTTGACGACAACTAGCCGTGGGTGGCATCAGCCTCGTGATTGGCCGAGGCGCACAGAAGTCATGGCCGAGAGCAAGACAACGGCCAAAACCCATTTTCTTGAGGCTCTTGCCTCTGACGGCGCTAATCGGCAGCGGCTGTGGATGAAGAAGATATCGTGACCCTAAAAGTGACCTCCGGCAAGCCCACTTCGCAGATTATTGGTTCCGATTAGGAACTGATATGGATAATAAATAAAATAGTTAGAAAATAAAAGTTGGCCCCTAGAGTCTGGACGGTCTTCAGAGTCTGGGCGGCTCCCAGTTCTGGACGGCCCCTAGAGTCTGGGCGGCTTCCAGTTCTAGACGGTCCCCAGAGTCTGGGCGGCTCCCAGTTCTGGGCGGCCCCTAGTCCTGGGCGGCCCCCAGCCCTGGGCGGCCCCCAGTTTGGCGGCCCCCGGTCCTCGGTCCCCAGAGGCGGCCCCCAGTCCTGGCGGCCTCCAGCTGGGCGGCCCCTAGTCCTGGGCGGCCCCCAGAGTCTGGGCGGCCCCCAGTCCTGGGCGGCCCCAGTCTGGGCGGCCCCCAGTCCTGGCGGCCCCCAGTCTGGGCGGCCCCCGGTCCTGGGCGGCCCCAGTCTGGGCGGCCCCCATCCTGGGCGGCCCCCAGCTGGGCGGCCCCAGTCCTGGGCGGCCCCCAGTCTGGGCGGCCCCCAGTCCTGGGCGGCCCCCCTGCGGCCCCCGGTCCTGGGCGGCCCCAGTCTGGGCGGCCCCCAGTCCTGGGCGGCCCCCCTGGGCGGCCCCCAGTCCTGGCGGCCCCCCTGGCGGCCCCCAGTCCTGGGCGGCCCCCAGTCTCCTGTCCTGGCGGCCCCCCTGGGCGGCCCCCAGTCCTGGGCGGCCCCCAGTCCTGGGCGGCCCCCAATCCTGGGCGGCCCCCAGGAAGAACCACTAAACATGATAAAATTCGGAACAGAAATCGAGAAATGTTAAAATCATAACGCTTTAAATGGTTCGAATAAGCACTAAACACCCCCTAAAAAAGGGACATTGAACCTCTATTTTAGAGCCAGATCCCTTTTCCCTCACCCTGACGTCTCCACTACCTCTGACATTCCTTTGGGATAATCAAGATCATCATGAAAAGGATTCCTTCATGAGCAAGTTTCTTAATATCCTTATTAAGAATTATCACTGAATGACCACGTAGCAAGATGAACAATCCTACACGTGGAAAAAAAAAAAAAAAAATAAAAAAGGGGATAAAAAGGAGGAAGGAGGGGGGGGATTTTTCCTTCAGAAAGAGATCTCAAGCAAGAAAAAAATCTGGTGATCCAGCATCAACAGATTGGCGCGCCAGGAAGGGGGTATCGTCGGAGCAGTGAGATACGCCTGTCCGACGGTTCCACGAAGATGAGCTCCAGATCTCTGGAAGAAGATCCTACTGATTGGTCTGGGGGGCATCCTTCGCCCCCCAATGATGATCTCGCACCTCTTGGCCCTTCTCAGACGGTGAAGTCGACTCCTCCGGCTTCTTTCCTCACCACTACCGCCTCCGGCTATTCCCCAGGACCAATTGCAAATCCTCACTCAGCAGGTCCAGACTCTCGTGGGGATGGTTCAGCGGTTGCAAGAACGACACTCTCAAGGATTCCACAACGGCTCGAGCACCTCTATCGCCTAGGTCGGCTACTCCTGTTAGCCGACAGTCAGCTCGGGGAGATCTCCTCCGACGAGGCCTCTCCGTTCTTATTCTCCAGGAAGGCGGCGGTCCCAAGCTCCCACGACGGTTCCGCTCCTTATCCCATTCCCCCGCAGCCTGTCTACCGGTCGGCGACGGGGAAGGAACCTTATGCGGGGCATCGTCGACAGCGCCATCAACTCCTTCCAGTTCTCCTGAACCGGCTGAAGGAGGTATGACCGACAGAATGGAAAGGCGCCTTGAAGAGCAAGATCGTCGGCTGGAAGAACTCAGTCAAAGAATCAATAACCAGCCAGGGTCAGATTACGATGCCCGCCCTCCTCTTTCTCGGCGTATCATGGAGAACCCATTCCAAGGAGGTTTCGATTTCCTCAGCTTGATCCCTATGACGGCACCACTGATCCCCTAGATCATTTGGAAAGCTATAAAGCTATCATGCAGGTCCAGGGGGCAACAGACGCCCTCTTATGCATTGCCTTCCCGGCCACCCTCCGCAAGGCGGCCGTGTCTGGTATTCTCGTCTGCCCTCACGAAGTATCGACTCTTTTCGGCAGTTAGAGAGGTCTTTTCTGGCTCACTTCGACGCCTGTCGGAAAATTCCTCGGGTGGCAGACAGCTATTTTCCGTGCAACAGCAGGAAGGAGAATCCTTGAAAGATTTTATAACCCGCTTCAAGGTGGCGGCCCTGGAGGTTTATCATCTTGAGGACGCTGTGGCCACTCTAGCTTTAAAGCGGGGGCTCCGACCCTCCCGTTTTACTTACTCTCTTGGAAAAAGCCTCCTTCTTCTTATGCTGATCTCCTGAGCCGCGCGCAGAAGTACATCCGCGCCGACGAAGCTGATTCATCCAGGAGAGGTGCGCAAGGGAGGGCTAGCAAAAGACCCGCTCGCCCGGAGTTGGTCGGACCCCCCAAGAAGCCTGAGCTCTTGCACCGACCGACTGATCGCCGCAAGAATCAGCTCCCAGGGAGGACCATCTTACACCCCTCTTGGCACCTCGAAGTCATATCCTTATGGAGATTGAAAACGAGCCTTATTTGCGGCGTCCGCCCCCGTTGAAGAAGGGCACTGCCCGCGATAGAAGTCGCTATTGCCGTTTCCATAGGGATTATGGCCATGATACTGAAGAATGTCGGAATTTAAAGCAGGCCATCGAAGAGCTGATTCAGAGGGGATATCTTGGGCAGTATGTGCAGAAGAAAGAAGCTCCTCCTGTACCGGCCCTGATGGGACCTCCTCCTGCTCAAGCTAGCATTGACAACACCCCGACAGAAAAGTTGGTGGGCATGATCTCCCGCGGAAAGGCCTCATCTTCCAAGAGACCAAGGGGAGTAGAAGTATTAGATGATGTAATCCTTCCTGAGGGAAATATAGCAGGGGGTAATCTTGTAAAAGATGATAGCGTCGTCGTTTCAATGACATCGCTAGGCATCCTGTAAAAAGAATCTTAATAGACAGTGGGAGCTCCGCTAATGTGCTTACTTATGATGCATTTCTTCGGATGAGTCTATCTCTGGATTTCTCTTCGCCCGTAGCCATCCCTCTAGTTGGTTTCACTGGGAGACTCCATCCGGGTGGAGGGCGAGATTACTCTGCCAGCTACGGCGGGATCGCCACCATGTCAAAGCACGGTTATGATGGATTTTTTGGTGGTTCGGGTTCCCTTGGCTTACAACGCCATTCTTGGTCGTCCCGGCTTGAACGCACTAGATGCAATTATATCTACCAAGCGCTTATTGGTGCAGTTCCCTACCAAGCAAGGGTCGGTGTGATGCATGGAGAGGTGGACTCGGTCAGACCTTGCTATCATTTAGCCCCTAGTCCCCAAATGGCTGGCGTTCCTTCGATGGCCGAGTCGTTTGACCCCAGGGAAGTGAGCGGAGAGGAGAGCCAGCGGAACTTCTGATATCTTACCCACTGGAAGGTGACCCCACTAAAGTCGTGCAGATCGGCGAGCTCCTTCCCCTTGAGGTCCGGGACCAGCTCCTGGCTTTCTTATCAATGAATGCGGATGTCTTTGCTTGGAAAATAACGGATATGGTCGGAATTCCTCCAGAGGTAATTACTCATCAACTTAATATTAATCCAAGCTGCCGCCCTATCCGCCAGAAGAAGAGGAGTTTTGCTCCTGAGCGGCATAAGGTCATTGATGCGGAGGTTGACAAATTGCTTATGGCCGGTCATATCCGAGAAGCACGATATCCTGATTGGCTAGCCAATGTGTTATGGTTCGGAAAGCCAGCGGAGGATGGAGAATATGCATCGACTACACAGATTTGAACAAAGCTTGTCCTAAGGACAGTTTTCCGCTGCCCCGGATCGACCAGTTAGTAGATTCGACTTCTGGTCATGAACTCCTTAGTTTCATGGATGCTTTCTCAGGGTATAACCAGATAAAATTGGACCCCGCAGATGAAGAGCATACTTCTTTTATCACTGAGAAGGGTATTTATTGTTATAAAGTAATGCCCTTCGGATTGAAGAACGCGGGAGCTACATATCAGAGGCTGATGAACAAAGTTTTTAAAAGCCAACTCGGCCGCAATATGGGTATATGTAGATGACATGTTGACAAAAAGCACATATGCCACCGACCATGTCGCTGATCTGCAGGAAACTTTCCACAACCTCCGGCTCCATAGAATAAAGCTCAACCCCCGCAAATGTGCATTTGGAGTTACAGCAGGGAAATTCTTGGGTTTCTTGGTCACCCGGCGTGGGATTGAAGCAAACCCAGAGAAAATTCAAGCCATCCTCAGTATGAGACAACCTATGTGTAAGAAGGAGGTGCAACAACTCACCGGGAGGATAGCAGCGTTAAGCCGATTCCTGTCCAGATCAGCTGAGAGATGTTTGCCCTTTCTTTCAAGGTCCTGCGTAAAGCAGATAGCTTTGAGTGGACAGATGACTGTCAACAAGCTTTTGAAGAACTTAAGGAGTTCTTGTCCACACCACCCCTGTTATCTAAGCCGGAGGAGGGAGAGAAGCTCTTCTTTATCTGGCGGCTTCTTCGGAGGCCGTCAGTTCTGTTTGGTGCGTATCGGCGACCATGCCATTCAACGACCTGTATATTATACCAGCAAAGTACTTCATGGTGCGGAGGAGAGGTATTCTAAAGCAGAGAAAGTGATCTTCGCTCTATTCGTTTCTGCCCGGCGACTCAGACCCTACTTTCCAAGCTCATCCTATAGTCGTCCTCACTGATCAACCTCTCAGAGCTATTTTGTCGCGGCCCGACACTTCTGGCCGGTTAGCCAAGTGGGCCATCAAACTGGGAGAGTTCGACTTATCATTTCAACCCAGGGCATCTTTGAAATCTCAGGTTTTGGCTGATTTTCTAGTAGAATGCACCTGGTCTGAACAGCCTCAAGAAGAACTTCCCCGAATTCTTTCGGATAATGAGGGGGAGGATCATGAAGCTGGGTCCTCCATGTTGATGGGGCCTCTAACTCACAAGGCAGCGGAGCTGGACTCATTCTCGCTAGCCCGGAGGGCATAGTAGAATATGCTCTTCGATTTCTCTTTGAAGCCACCAATAATCAAGCTGAGTATGAGGCTTTGCTGACCGGAATCAAGCTAGCACATGGGATGGGAATCAGAAGTCTTCCGGTCTTCACCGACTCACAGCTCATTTCCGCCCAAGTATCAGGAGAGTATGAGGCCGTGACCCTATCATGTTTCAATATCTGAACAAGTTAGACTATTGGTTCCCTTATTGGATCACTTTGTTATTAATTATATACCCAGAGGCGAAAATGCTAGGGCCGACATGTTGGCCCGATTAGCTACCTCCATGGATAGTTCTATGGGGAAGACCTATATTGAGTATCTGGAGGCGCCTAGCATCGAAGCTACTGAGGAAGCTTTGCCCATTATCCAAAAAGAAACCTGGATGGAACCTTATGTCCGGTATCTGAAAGACGGCGTTCTCCCAGTTGATCTTGAAGAAGCTAAGCTGCTTAAGCGGAGGGCTTCTAAATTTGTACTATTAGAAGGTCAACTTTATAAAAAATCCTTCTCTCAGCCCCTCCTCAAATGTGTTAGTTCAGTAGATGCTGATTATGTCCTTAGGGAAATTCATGAAGGCATCTGTGGGAATCATTCTGGAGGACGATCTTTAGCACGCAAGGCTCTCCGACAAGGATACTACTGGCTCACCATGCAAGAGGATGCAACAGAATTAGTGAAAAGATGTGATTCATGCCAACGGTATGCCTACATTCAACGGCAACCATCTTCTCAGCTAAGTTCTCTTTCTTCCCCCTGGCCCTTCGCTCAGTGGGGTATGGATATCCTCGGCCCTTTTCCCCCTGCAACAGGACAGCGCAAATTTCTACTAGTGGCCATTGATTATTTTACTAAATGGGTCGAGGCTGAAGCACTCGCCAGAATTACTGAGGCTAAAGTTAAAGCCTTTTTCTGGAAAGCCATTATTTGTCGCTACGGCATCCCACACACTCTTATTACTGACAATGGCCGACAGTTTGACAACAACGCCTTTCGGACTTTCTGTGCTGACCTCGGTATCGTGCAACGGTTCACCTCCGTCGGCCATCCGCAATCTAACGGAGAGGCTGAGGTCACAAATCGCATGATATTACGAGGGCTAAGAACTAGATTGGATACATCCAAAGGAAGGTGGGTAGAAGAGCTCCCGAGTGTACTCTGGGCATACCATACGACACCCAGAACACCGACAGGGGAAACACCATTCAACCTGGTTTTTGGGTCCGAGGCTGTTATTCCCGTTGAGATCGGCTTGCCAAGCGGCCGAGTGGAGGCATATAATGAAGCGGACAACCTCCCTAAGCTTAAGAGCCAGTCTTGACCTCATCGATGAAGCAAGAGACCAGGCTCGAATTAAGAATGCAGCGTACCAACAACGGGTAGCGAAGGTATTACAATACCCGCGTCCGAAGGCTTCCATCAGAGACTTGGTTCTAAGAAAGCTTCGGTGTCCAAACCTATGGAAGGGGGCAAATATCCCCTAACTGGGAAGGACCCTATCGGGTAAGAAAGGTTCTTCACCGTGGAGCATACCAACTTGAAGATCTACGGACAACTAATTCCCCGAACATGGAATGCGGACAATCTTCGCAGTATTACCAGTGATGTAATGTATTCACGTAAATGTTGAATAAGTCTGTACTTTTAAATACATATTTTTAAATAATTCTTGGCTCGACGGCCCTGCGGTCCAAAGGACACCCCCAGGCCGGTGTAACACCCCTGAGGAGGTTCAAGTCCTTGACTTAAGCGGCCTCGACCACGACAGGCGGCTCGACGGCCCTGCGGTCTAAAGGACACCCCCAGGCCGGTGTAACACCCCTGAGGAGGTTCAAGTCCTTGACTTAAGCGGCCTCGACCACGACAGGCGGCTCGACGGCCCTGCGGTCTAAAGGACACCCCCAGGCCGGTGTAACACCCCTGAGGAGGTTCAAGTCCTTGACTTAAGCGGCCTCGACCACGACAGGCGGCTCGACGGCCCTGCGGTCTAAAGGACACCCCCAGGCCGGTGTAACACCCCTGAGGAGGTTCAAGTCCTTGACTTAAGCGGCCTCGACCACGACAGGCGGCTCGACGGCCCTGCGGTCTAAAGGACACCCCCAGGCCGGTGTAACTCACCCCTGAGGAGGTTCAAGTCCTTGACTTAAGCGGCCTCGACCACGACAGGCGGCTCGACGGCCCTGCGGTCTAAAGGACACCCCCAGGCCGGTGTAACTCACCCCTGAGGAGGTTCAAGTCCTTGACTTAAGCGGCCTCGACACGACGGCGGTCACGGCCCCAGAACTCGGCCGGGTAAACACTAAGTGGAGCTTCGGCCCCTTGAACCAGGTCCCCTAGGGGCCCCTAGGGTTTTTCTAGGACTACATCTTAATACAACACACCAAGAAAGATTAGGACAACTTGGAGATTCCCTAATAAAGTAGGAATCAAATCAAGCAGGAAATTTAAGTAAACCAAATAAAAAAGGGTAGCATTCATTTAAAGTCAATCTTAGGAACTTTTAAATCTCGTCAGACAGACATTCATTCACAAAAAGAGGTCCTTTAAAGGGGACCGAATTTAAGATAAAAATCAAAATAAAACTCAACATTCTGGATCAATCTTTTGAAGGCCCTTTCTCGTCAGGGTTGGCGGCCGGCTCCTCGGCAAGAGGCTCTTCTGCAGCGAGAGTCCAGTCGCCGCTGCCCTCACCCACCACGTTTCGACCTCCCTATCAGGAATTTCTTCGTCATCCACGGGTCGAAAACGCTCAAGGTCCTTTAGGTTGAACTGCCGGGCCAGTATCCGCTTACATTTCTCAAAGCCCTCCACGAAAGCGTCCAGGGCGGCCTCCTGGAACTCCGCTTCAAAATCTGGGGAGCCCTTATATCCTTCAATAGCATCCCTTGGCTTCGGCTATGGCCTCAGCTGCGGCCACCCTTTCTGAGCTTTGGCCTCGGCCTCCAGCTATCTTTCTGGCCTCGGCCTCGACCGCTATCTTTTCTGGGCCTCCGTCTCACTGTTGCAGCTTCTATCAAGAGCGTTCTTAGCGTCTTTCTCGGCTAAACCAGCTTTTCATAGCATCACGAGCCGTAGCTTCCGCGTTATCGCTCGATTCTCAGTATGTTCTAGCCTAAGGAAGTCTCTTTTAACCTTCTTCCGTCGGTAGCAACTTGCCCGAACCTCAGACAGCTGGCGTCTAACTCGCAGTTCCTTTCCGCCTTTCCTCTCCAGGTCCGATAATCCTCCTGCATGACCCGAAGGTCGTGTAGTGCTTTTGATTCTCGGGCCCTTCGTCTCCACCAACTCTTTATCTAAGCTCGCATTCCGAGACTTGGCCTTGTTTAAGTCTTCGCGCAGCACGAAGAGGCCATTAGACATCTGCAAAACGCATTCAGTATGCTAATTGATAACCAAAAAGGAAAAAAACTTTACCTGAAGCGCAGCTGTGAACATGGTGTCGAAGGCCTTCTTGTGTTACCTTCCTCATTTTATCTTGAAACCTGGGTAATATCGCGAGCTTAAGAATTGTCTCTGACAAGCGCTTTGTACCCATACCCTGATTAGGTGGTTGGGAAGGCTGGAGGAGGATTTCCTGAAGTACCTGGTGAGGCGGGAGGGGACGCCCGCTTCCGCCGGTAGCGAAGGTCCTGGCAAATCAGCCTTGGCTGCTTCTACTTCCCTGTAGACCCCCGACGCTTTGGGCAGGAGACGAATGTCTCCGGAAGATTCCCCTCGGCGGGACCTCCCATAGGGCCCCCCGTCGGAGGACTCACATCCCTGTCACTATCTTCTATAAGGTCGCTCAGGAATCGCCGGAGGCTGGACCTGACTGTCCGATCCTGGCGGGGTTTTTAGGTTCCCCCTGCCGCGCCATGTTCACCTCTCTCTCTTTCGAAGCTTTGACACCAAGAAGTCTCGAGAGAACTTCATTGCTGCAAAGTAAACATAGGTTAGCTAGAACCAGCAGAGAAGAAAGAAAGAGAGAGATGAATTCTGTGAAGCTCACCGGGCGCTGCAGCCAGCGACACCGGCACGAATGAAGCCTCCCGGAGATTATCCTCCGATAACAACTCCCTACTGGGGGGATAATTGTAGAGATTAGAGGTTGAACAGCTCGCGGTCTCTCTTCAATACTCGCATTTTGGTTTAGAACTAGTATCCGGGATGCCCCAATCCACCTAACCCCTCCAAATGCGCGTAAAAGAACCGCGACTTCCATCCTTTAATTTAGAAGGGAGGTTAAGCTTTAAGAACTCTCTTAGGTCTCGAGCAAAACTCCACCACCCATCCCTAACTGGGTTGCGGATCTATATAGGGACCTAAACAGAGAAAGTCTAGCGGGCTCCGTGAAAAGAACAAAGAACTAAGAACGAAAATATAACACGGATAGAGTTGGGGTGAGCTGTGCCGGGATAAGGTGGTATCGATTTAACAGATTTATGAAAAAGGGGTGAAACGGCAACCGTAGACCGCTCTTAAAAAATTCCTCGTATAAAGCGATCTTACCCGGTTGCCCTCGAGTAACCCTGTCCTCTGGAAGGGAACAGAGAGCCGAATGTTATCCGGAACCCCAAATTGAGCCCTAAGGTTCTAAGGTCCTGTGAGGATATACTGAAGCAATGTCCGCCGGTCAGCCAGTTTAGAGACAGCCACGGGAGGCTCCACCTCATGGCCGGCAGACGAAGAGGAAACCCTAAGAGATTGAGATAACAACCTAGATACGGGTTGGGCGGATTGAACAGCGGGTTGGTCCCCGCGGATGATTACCCCTCCCAAGTCTCTCGACGTGCCGGAGAATCTCCTCTCGGGAGGGCTCTCTCATGGGACCCTTGCCTTTCTATCTACCGAGGGGTCCATAAAGAAGAAAGGGGAAAGAAAAGCCAACTACCTGGGCTTGAGAGGAAAAAACTGAGGAAGACACACAAAATCGGGGACTAAAGGAAAGGGGACTCTTTTCAGCATATATATCAGACACGACGCTTCGAAGCACCGCGAGGACATGATACCCGTCAGTGGAGCCGGACGAGTGAAAAGACGCCGTCCTTTCAGAGACGCGCCTCCCTTCTTTTTCCCTTTTTCCCAAAATGTCACTTATCAGTACGGAGTTTTCGAAATTCAAATTTTTCCGCCCTTCTCCCTTGCACGTGCACAACACATGAATACAAGGAAGATGGGCGAGGGGGCATATGATATGGATAATAAATAAAAAGTTAAAAATAAAACCTGGGCGGCCCCAAGTCTGGGGGCCCCCTGGGCGGCCCCCTGGGCGGCCCCAGGGCGGCCCCAGAGGGCGGCCCCAGTCCTGGCGGCCCCTGGGCGGCCCCCCCTGGGCGGCCCCAGAGTCTGGGCGGCCCCGGTCCTGGGCGGCCCCCGGCCCCCTGGGCGGCCCCAGCTGGGCGGCCCCAGTCCTGGGCGGCCCCCGGCGGCCCCAGTCCTGGGCGGCCCCCCTGGGCGGCCCCCATCCTGGGCGCCCCCAGTCTGGCGGCCCCCCTGGCGGCCCCCCTGGCGGGAGTCGGCCCCCCCGGCCCCCAGTCTGGGCGGCCCCCAGTCCTGGGCGGCCCCCAGTCTGGGCGGCCCCCGTCCTGGGCGGCCCCGGAGTCTGGCGGCCCCCAGTCCTGGGCGGCCCCCAGTCTGGGCGGCCCCCAGTCCTGGCGGCCCCCAGAGTCTGGCGGCCCCCAGTCCTGGGCGGCCCCCAGAGTCTGGGCGGCCCCCAGTCCTGGACGGCCCCAGAGTCTAGGCGCCCCTAGTCGGCGGTCCCCAGAGCCTGGGCGGCCCCCAATCCTGGGTGGCCCCCGAGATTCACAGAACCACTAAACATGAAAACCATCGATTAAAATTCGAGAAATGTTAAACATCATAACGCTTTAAATGGGTCGAATAAGACAAGCACTGAAACAACCGTTTAAAAAAGGGGACATTGAACCTCTATTTTAGAGCCAGATCCCTTTTCCCTCACCCTGACGTCTCCACTACCTCTGACATTCCTTTGGGATAATCAAGATCATCATGAAAAGGATTCCTTCATGAACAAGTTTCTTAATATCCTTATTAAGAATTATCACTGAATGACCACGTAGCGAAAAATAATAAAAGATAAACACTTATCCTACACGTGGACCTCTGAAATTAAAACAAAAAATAATAAAATAATAAAGAAGGGGATAAAAAGGAGGAAGGAGGAGGAAAAGGGGGGACTTTTTCCTTCAGAAAAAGAGATCTCATAGCAAGAAAAAATCTGGTGATCCAGCATCAACAGGAACTACAATGCTCTAATTTAATCTTAATTCAATCAAAACAAAGGAATTGGAGTCATAACAGAGTATTAGGTGTTGAAAATACTTATATGAATCAATATATATATAATATATATATATATATATATCATAATTTAGTCCAATTAGTAAATGATCTAAGAGAGTTAATCGGACATTAAGGATTAATTTTTTGATATGAAATACAATGTGTAGATATCCGTAACATGATTCTAATTTTATGATGGGCTGAAAAGAGACATGATTATATATAAAGTCTTCCCAAGTGTCACGCCCCCAACCTAACGCCTAGGTTGGTGCCGAGGCATGGCGCGCTGTAGGGCGGCAGTGCGCATGTCGGACGATGTAATGAGGTTCGCCATACTTGGGTAGGAGCCCAAGTGACTTGGCCGCAGAGGGCCAAGGGTCGGACAGATGCCCAGGGAGCGGAGTGTCAAGGAGCTTGGCGGTGCTCCAGGACTGCCAGGGGCCGGCATAAGGATGAATGCCAAGGGCCATGGCGCACACGCGGATCCGACCACAGCGAGGTTCCATGGAGGGAACCTCACGCAGAAGAAGGAGACCCCAGCATAACGCAATGCAGCAGAGGCAGCGGAGCATGGGGCAAGGCCATAGGAGGGCCGTTGCCAAGTTAGGTCGTGTGGACTGTGTGGGCCGAAGCGCAGCGACTAAAGGATGGCACAACATGGACGCAGGGCTGGTAGGAGGCCAGCAACATGCGCGGAGTTGCACGGACGCGTGGCGCGCGTGGCGGACGTGAGACATGGTGAGTGGTTTCAACTTTAGGACTCTCGATGGATGGTTGCAGTTATGGGGGCCGATGGCCGAAACCGCCCAACAGATGGGCCAAGTGCACCCAGGCGCACGTAGGGCGTACGCATGATGGGCACACGACCAGGCGGTTGCATAACTGTCTGGCCAGGAGCACGGCATGGTGCGCCAAGGCGCGCGCGGGGCATGCGCACAACTGGCGCACACTCGGGCGGTTATCCAACCGCCCGGTAGGCTACAGACCGACCAGTATATGCGCGCAGGAGGCGCGCACGACCAGCAGGAGGCGTGCATGACCAGCGAAGGCTGGGGGAGAGTGGGCCAAGTGGAAGTTGCCCAATTATCCACATGGAGGGAGTTGAAGGCCATGATGCTGGGCGGTTACAGTAACCACCTGGATAGTGCACATCATGGATCGAGTGGCGTCTTATGTGGTGCCACGCGAGGGACATGGGCTCACATCATGGGAGAGTGGGCATCAACCAATAACCACCGGATGGTTACCAACCGCCTCACTTGCTTAGTGGCGTGAGATAGTGGAGGGCATAGGTCCAGCCGGCTATAAAGGACCATGCCATGGCATTGGGTTGGGTAGGAGTGTTGCAAGCACTTTGTGGCTAAGTGCGAGTAGATTAGGGGAGAGATCTACTTACTCCTAGAGGCTTGTATCCTTTGTTGTGTATGATCAATGAAGGTTGGGGATTCCTCGTAATTGTGCTTATGTGTTTGGGTGAGGGAAGTGCGTGTAGTTTTCTAAGGGGCTACGGGACTTTGGTCGTGAGACGAGAGGCTGACTTAAGGGAGGACCTTAAGTGCCGCACGCTCAGGGCGGGCCTTAGAAAAAAAAACCCTATACCTGGAGCGTGACACCTAGTTTGAACATGATTGATAGGAAACATCTTTTTGAAAAGGTTATAGGTATCTTTTCAGTAAAGAAATGCTTATTCGAAAATCGGAAAGGTTATAGTTATCTTTTTGAAAAGGTTGCTAGGTATCTTCTTTTTCTTTTTTTTAATGATTAATGATTGCGGTTGATTATTCTTCCAAAGTAATAGCCTAAGAGGGATTCAGAAAAATTCACAGTAAATCCGCATGCAAAATAGTTCCTAAAATAAAGAAGAAGGACCGCCGAGGCTAAGAAGCCCCGTAGGGCATGCTCTCCTACAATAAAGTTACTAGTAGATTAGAGGGGTGTACCTGACAAGAGGGGAAAGGTCAAAGTGTTGAAGGGGTTGCTCTGCCTGGCGGATGCGCCCTAGATGACCAAGCCTTGAGCCCACGGATCTACGGCCAAGTATCCGCTGTCCTGGATGACGATCGCCTTGAATCCTAAGTCGTGGCTACTGAGGGATATGCAAGATCACCATACAAGGGTTAAAGAATCATAGAAAAATTTAGAATAGAGGCAAAGAGACAAGGAAGGAGTAGAGAAAAGGAGAGGGCGGCTAAGGGCTCTTGGGCGTCCACTATTGGAAGATAAAGGTGGCGGCCAGGGTTTTCCCTGGAGACTTGGGATGTTGGCACGCGCAGGAGGAGGGAAACAAGAGCATCAGAGAACCAATTAACAAAAATCACAATAACTCAAACTTGGATTGATTGATAAATAATAAAAGATACATATTCATACAAGAGGGTCTCTTTTATAGAGCAAGAGACTTGAGGCCCAAGAAATACAGATATAGAAAGAGAGAATAGAAAACAAAGGCGCCCTAATCAAATTTGACATGAAATCTGCAACATCCAATGAGGAAGGTGATCTTCTAGATGCAATCAGCGACACTGGATTCGGCATGAAATCTTTGGCGTCCAGATGAGGAAGGTGATCTTCTAGATATGATTGAGATGCAATCAGCGACAGCTTAATTTGGCATGAAATCGGCATCGGCCAGATAAGGAAAATGATCATCCAGATCGGGAAGGTTGCTTGCTCTGCTAGGTGGCATGTGGGCTGCTTGAAGTAGGTGTGGCACCAACTTAAATTTAGCAGCTGCTC
>UESW01000595.1:0-28956 GCA_900491605.1 Calamus simplicifolius | reverse complement strand
AAAGCCGTTCGGCCAAAAGAGCTCTTCGGGTTACGTGGAAAGAGTTTCATTTATTCAGTCAAGTGAGAGAAGTAGTATAAATAAAATATTCTCTTCTTTAAATGCTCTTAACTTGAGCATTTAATGCTATTATGATACCTCCTCGCAGCTATATTACATCATATTCTTATGTTGCCATATTATATTACTATGCTTCTGTATCATCCTGGTACTAGTATATTATAAGCATAGGGATATGATACAACTGCACAAGGATATCGAATAAATATCAACTCTCTATTCCTCCTAACTGAATGAAATTTAATGAAACAATATTATATATTTCTCTACAAGCAAAACTTAAATTTTATGCAATATTTTATTCCCTCTATTCAATCAACAGAGGCAAAACTTAAGCTTTATATAATAGGTATTCCCTCTATTTGGTCAACAGAGTAAAGGGAAAGTTAAACAATATACTATTTTGGTCAAGACAATGTGATGAAAATAAATATATATTAATTCAAACCAATTTTGGTCACCATCTTAGATTCTTTTGAAATATAATAATAATAAAAGAGGGCCTTGTAACAACATGACCAAAAGAAAGATCTTCTTCTGAAATATAATAACAAACACTATCAAAGAACACACTTAATACATACTTGCAAACTATGACTCGAAGAACACATTTAAAAATCAGAATAACATTATTTAGAAAAGAAAATTTCACAAAAAGAATAGCATAATGAGCACATATGGAAACAATAAAAATCAAAAAGTATGATGACCATTTGTCATAGCATAATGTGCATGGTGCACACATTATTGCATTGCCATGAAAAAATTTCTCTCTTATCTGACTCACCATGCAGAGATGGGGGATCTGAGGTAGAATCATCATCGTGTATTTAAATCCCCTCACACCTTTCTTTTTGTAGTTTCTTCTCTTTATCTTATTTTACTACTATGCCATATGTGTATGGGATGTCTTACCTATTTTCACATATAAATGATTGTGACACTTGTTTCTCTTTATGTCTGATGGAAGATATCAAAGCTATCATAATACCTTCGAGAGTGGGAATTAGAGAAATAATATAATATTATTTCTTTAAATTTAATTCGGTTAAGAGGAATGGGGAGTTGATATTCATTCAATATCGTTGTGTTGTTGACTTGTTGTATCATATCCTTATGCTTGTGATATACTAACATAGGGATATATATCCTTGTGTTGTTGTATCATATCCCATATCCTTTCACTATTATATCATAAGCACAAGGATTTGATGAATAGTACAGAGATATATAAGTGAAGAATAAGAGAAGCACCATGTGTTTACACAATGACACAACACCCAAAACTTTATCCTTTTTTTTAAAAAAAAAAAGGGACCAAAAGGGGTGCCTCGACATGGCCATTATTTAATGGGAAGAGACTACTTGCTATGGGTTATGTCACATGGCATTTGAATCCCCCCACCCCTTTCCTTTTATAGTTTCTTTTTTCTTATCTTATCATGCTACCGTGCCATATTTTTATGGGGTGCCATACATATTATTCACATATAAATAGGGTGTCATACCTATTATTCACATATAGATGTTTTGTGGTATGTGTTTCTCTTTGTGATTGATGGGAGATCCATCCATAATCCATGATGGAATAATATGGAGGATAAAACAGAAAAAAAAATCCTGCAGTTTCTCATGCAAGACTATGCGCCATGTGTTTGTACAATCAACAACACCA
This sequence comes from Calamus simplicifolius, assembly GCA_900491605.1. NCBI lineage: Eukaryota > Viridiplantae > Streptophyta > Magnoliopsida > Arecales > Arecaceae > Calamus > Calamus simplicifolius. The sequence continues at coordinate 27,221 of UESW01000595.1, read as the reverse complement.
AAAACTTCGTTTTTAAAAAAATAAAAGGACAAAAAGGGATGACTCAACATGGACATTATTTAGAAGAAAGAAACTACTTGCTACAGGTTATGGCAAGTAGCATGAGGCTTTTGCATGAAATTTTGGGATATGCATGATGGCACGGATCCTAATGTGGAGAGTGGGAGGGTCGGCAATGGCTTTGCGATTGAGGGAGTGGTGCGGCAACTCTCTTTTGGACGATAATGTCATCTTGATTTATTCTTTCCTCCATTCAGCGAACATGTGGCAACATTCTTGCCACATGTTCTATCTCCAGTCTTTTTGAGTAATATCTAAAAGCCACATATGATATAATATGATATGAACCTTATTGGCCTCATTTACCATCTCATGCCCTTACAGATGCTTTTTGCACTTTATAAATTCTGCTTTACCATAATATTTCTGTGGTCATATTTCCTATCATTCTGTCCATCTTCAACCTTTGTGTCCTAAATAGATGTGTGGAAAAAAGAAGACCAGTTTCCAAGCTCTTGCTTCTCATGCATTAATGACCAAGGATCTGTGTATGGTTAGCCAATTGCTAATCTTGATGAAAGACATTATAGGCTCCTATATATGCCTGTTTAAACATGGTGGCTAATGCATATTTTCTCCACATCTGCATGGTTGAGATATTCCCTCCTCCCTCCAAAGTCGGGGCAAAAAAAGAGAGAGAAAAACCAAAAACTTGTTGTAACATCATTCTTAGATGAAATGGATCTCTAAATTGTATCTATCATGATAGAACAATAGATGTGTTCCAATGGCCTGTTTGTAAAATGCAATTGTTAATGAGCTGATTGCCATGCCCTCTGCTGATCTAAATTGAAAATTGACATGAAACTTGCCATTATTTATATTATATTTCCAACATGAGAGGGAGTAATATGGACTCATACCATGCTGCGTTTTGCTTTTTTTAAAATTTTTGTTAACAAACTGGTTAAAAATTATGTTATCAGACCTCACAAGTCTTTGAGCCATAGCATTGTTTTCTTTTTAATATTATTTTGAGAAGAATTGCATTGCATTATTGGATGCTAATCTTGAGCCATTGCTTTTCTCTTCCTTTTCCTCTCACTTACTATAGCCTCATAATATATATTGAGGCATTTTTAATCTTCTTTTTCCTATTTTCTTTGCCTATTAGTGCTTACATACTCGACTCGACTCAACTCAACTCAACTCATCTAAGCCTTTTCCCAACTATTAGTGGTTACATGTAAATCCTAATTAGAAATAAACATATAAGAGAAATAATAGGAGTAGCCCTAATTGAAGATAAAATGAGAGAAAATCGGTTACGGTGGTTTGGACATATACAACGAAGACTTTTAGATGCTCCAGTTAGAAAGAGTGATCTTTTAACTAATGGTAAGGATAGAGGTAGAGGTAGACCTAAAATAATATAGACTGAAATAATTAAAAAGATATAACTATTTATAATTTGAATGCCGACTTAGCCCTGAATAGAGCAGAGTGGAGGAAGCAGATTCATGTAGTCGACCCCATGTAGTTGGAAAAAGGCTTAGATGAAGTTGAGTTGACTATGTAAATCCTAATTTTGTTAGAGGACATTTTTATTTAAAGTTTTTGTTTTAAGGCAATTCTTAGTCAATGTTGAATTCTCTTGTGAGCTGTTGTGTCACCACAGGCTATCAAAGTGGCCTGAGGTCATCCTTAATAGTCGTGGACCTTAATGGAGACTACTGGGGGGTCATGGGCATTTTCTAAACGTTGACATATAACCCTAAAACAAAATTCATAATATATAACCCTAAAACAAAGTTTATCAATGTTAGTTTGGCCCCTTCAAAAAAATGTTTCAATATCCGCTACTGATCCCTAGGTTCATTCTTATCTTGCATCTTCTCAACCCTTTCCTTTGTTTTTTTCCCTTTTTTTATCTAATTGTGCCAGCTGACATTACCACCCTTCAAAATTACCTTTGTGCTTCTGTGTGAGATCTCCATGGTTTACATGGTAGATCTCTTTGTGCCTGTGCTCTTCCCTGCACATTAAATACACAGGATTGCCATGACAGGAAGACTTTTCATGTTAATATATGAACTTTAGATATGGTTGTTGTTCAAAATGTGATGCGAAAAGCCCATGAATTTGTGGGTGTCCATTGCCCTTTGCAAGTATGTGATTGTGCAAGATCAAAATCTGTTTTCAAAAATGCGTCTATTAGTTGCTGAAGTATGTAGTCCCCTACGGAATCAAAATCAGTCGGGGTTTTAAAGAATTCAAGCTATTATTTTAAGTTGGACAAATTATCTACAGCGATTAACTAATGTTGAGGTGTGTTGAAGACAAACAGGGAGAAGTACATTACATCTTTTCAGGTTATAGGTTATATTCCAAGATAGATGGATGAGAACAAGACAATGCCATAGTTATGGATCATCTCTGCCGCAAGCCAAACCCCAATGTTGCATTTGAAAAACTCTATGGTGGATATATGGGATGTACTATAGCACATAGTCATAGTGAATCATTGTGGTTTAACTATGTTTCTTGAAGATACTCTAATTTAATATGCATTTAAGTTGTATCATGGCAATAGGTAGCATGACATATTGCCAATATTCTTGTTTTTCATATTTTGTTGACATTAGCTTCATTTCATCAGGCTTATGCTTGCTCAAGTACATTGTGCAGTTGATGGAAAATCGCTTCAACTTTCTATATATTTATGCAAATTTCAGCTTACAAGGTATGAAATCTGTTTTATTGTTATAACTAAACAGGAAGCTTTCTTTCATGGCAGGTACTAGATGAATTTGATCAGAATGTACAATTTGTCAAAATTGACATTGAGGAAGATCTTGAAATTGCGGAAGCAGAAGGAATTATGGGAACACCTTGTGTGCAAATTTTTGAACATAAGGAAATGCTCAAGTAAGGCTGCTCCCTTTTAGGATCTTGTTGGCTCAGTTACATATGAATTTCTTGCATTTTTTTCATGCTTGTGTGCATGTCTCTTGCTGCTATCTATGAAACATGTACAGTGGAGCAATCCTTATCATCCTCGGACGGATGGACAGACTGAAGTTGTCAACCGTAGCTTGGGTAATCTGTTGCGGGCAAATGTGCATGAATTCAGGAGTTGGGATTTGTGTTTGCCGAAGATTTAGTTTGAGTTCAACTCTTTAGTAAACCGTTCTACAGGGTTTGCTCCATTTCAGATACTGTTTGGGTTCTTGCCAAGAGGTCCTTTGGATGTTCTGCCAGTTGAGACGCCAGAGAAGGTGAGTCAGAAGGTCGAAGATAGAGTGTCTGACTTGCAGGAGATACATGCGACTGTTAGAGCCAAATTGGAGCAGACTTACGCCAAATACAAGGCGAAAGCTGATCAGCAGCGTCGGCAACAGTCCTTTGAAGTGGGCGATTTGGTATGGGTTTACTTACCGAGGGAGCGGTATCCACAGGGAGCTTTAACGAAGCTCAAGCCGAAGAAGATAGGTCCATGCCAGGTATTGAAGAAATTTGGTGACAATGCCTATCGGGTTGAGTTACCAGATGATGTCTTCATTTCGGATGTGTTCAACATTCGGCATCTGACCCCTTATGCAGGAGAGAATTCGAGCTTGAGGTCAAGCTTTTCAGAGGAAGGGGAGAGTGATGAGGACATTAGTTCGGACCAGAGTTCGGGTCAGTCGAACCAGTCCTTGGATGTTCCTGTACCAGCAACCCAGGGTCAGCAGGCCACGTCAGGGAAGACCACACCAGGTAATCTACGAAGGTCCAAGAGGTTGCAGAACAAACGGGCTTGAAATTTCATGTTTGGGCCGAGTGTACGGAATTGACCCGACTTCATTTTTGACACTTTGGGTCAATCGAATCCGGTCAGCTACTGTGTCGGACTGGGCCCAAACTTGGCTGGTTATATGGAAACAGACTGCTGATTCAAAGTCATCGCCTTTGGCGATGAGCTGCTGTGGATTTTGGCCATCCGGGCTTGTCTGATAGGAGTTTTGGGCCTGTTTTCATTTTTTTTAATGGCATAGTTGTAATTTTCTAAACTTATGATGTTAGGGTTTTATCTCTTTTATTTAGGCTTGGCTTTGGGCGCCGTCAGAGGGAGAGGGAGAAAGATGCTATTTAGATGTTATTTTTCTTGAATTCAGATGAATGTTTTCTTTTTTTCTGATTCAAAACAATTGAATTGAAAATTCAATTGATCTTCCTTTAAATTTCGGATTGTGAGTGATCAAATTCGAAATTTTCTCTTTTTTGTCAAGATTTGAACCAAACTTGGACGAATTCTTTTCTCGCAGATTAGATCGTTCTTGAGTTGCAGGCGTTTTGAATATCGCCCTGCATCACTCGGCCACCTGCCTTGCCCATGCTGTGCGCTGCGGGCAGAGCTACGGTCCTCCTGGCCGTGCGCATTACTGGGGCGGTGTCATACTACTTTAAATAGGTGCTCCTCTTCCTTCCTTTCCCTTTGACCCTTCCCTTCTCCACGTTCGATGGCCCTCCCTTCCCTTCTCCGCATCCGATGTCCGACTGTCCTCCCTTCCCTTCTCCGCATACGTCCGACGTCGGACAGTCCTCCTTCCCTTCCGTTCTTCACGTCCGATGGCCATCGCCCAAAGAATGAAACTTCCTTCGTTTTTCCTCCTCTTCTCTCTTTCCCTCGCCACTGAGAAGGGGCAGAGGAAATTTCTGACGGAATGGGCTCTGTTCCGGAGCCAACTCATCGACAACCTACCCCCACCCGTCTTCGGTCCATCGCGAGAGTGGGCCCTGATCCGGATCAGCAAGATGGACCCAAGACGGGTGGGGGCAGGTTGTTGACGAGTTGCCTCCGGATCAGAGGCCGTTCCGCCAAAAATTCCCTCTGCCCCTTCTTAGTGGCAAGGGAAAGAGAGAAGATGAGGAGGACAAACAGAGGCAGTTTCATTCTTTGGGCGATGACCGTCGGACGCGAAGAACGGAAGGGAAGGAGGACCGTCGAACGTTGGATGTATGCGGAGAAGGGAAGGGAGGACCGTCGGACGTCGGACGCGGAGAAGGGAAGGGAGGGCCGTCGGACGCGGAGAAGGGAAGGGGCGAAGGGAAAGGAAGGAAGAGGAGCGCTTACTTAAAGTAGTATGTCATCGCCGCAGTAATATGCATGGCCAGGAGGATCGTATAGCAGCCCACGGTGCGCAGCGCAGGCAATGCAGGTGGCCGAGGACCTGCCAGGATGGAGTTTGACAATGCGACGGGATGCGCATGTCCATCCGAGGGATCGGCGAGCCCCATACTTAGTCAAACACAGTGGCGCAAGGTTGGTGATCCAAGCGCCAAGGCCGGATGCGGACTCATCTTCCAAATGCGACAGCATGCGGAGTCGGCATCAGCTAGACCAGATATCAGCAAGGTGAGCACGGCAAAAGGAGACCCGGAGCCATCCCTTAGATGCGCAGAGGCTGTCCCAGCCTTGTGCACCAGCATGTGCAATCCAGCTTGGCTACACGCACAGGCGCACGCAGGCCAGCCTTGCCGTGCGCGCAGGCCAGACTGGCCGCCCGTAGATAGCCGCGCGCCCAGATGCGGGCGCGCTCACAATATTGCGATGCATTTAAATGTGATACAATCAGATGAGTTGCAATATAGCAACACACAATCATGCGTCGCAATATTGCGACTAATTAATTGAGTCGTCAATGCGTCGCAATATTACGATGCAATTTGCGTTGCAATATTGCGACGTAATTTGGAGTCGCTAATGCGTCGCTAAATTGCGACGACTTATGTTTTATCGCAAAATAGTGACGCATTTTATTGCGTCGCTATTTAGCGACGAAACTGCATATATAGCAGTTTGCGATGAAATTTACAGTGACGACCAAAATGCGTTACTAAATGGATTTAGCGACGTATTTTGGCATCACTAAAATATTTTTTTCTTGTAGTGTAATTTGTTATAGAATCAATTTTATTATGATTTAAAAAAATATAAGTAAATTGGTAAATTAAACTAATTTTTTGTTTAATTTAGTTTGATTTGAGAAAACTTACCCGCCATTGTCTTCCCGCTGGCCTTCATCATCCGCAGTGGAATAAAGGAAAATTCTTTAACTGCCCTGCATTCCTCCACTCCTCCAGTCCCATGCTCAGGTTAACAATGGAAGTCCTTGTCACCCTCTTGAACCCGTCCAACTTTCCGCACATTGGGTTCTGGCCGGGTTGGGTGGCCAATAGTAGGTTATCAGTGGCCGCTTTCCTCCACTCCGGTACTGCTCGCGGTGGACCCAAGACTGGTGGGGGCAAGTTGTCGACGAGTTGGCTCCGGATCAGAGCCCACTCTCGCGATGGACCCAAGACAGGTGGGGGGAGGTTGTCGACGAGTTGGCTCTGTATTAGAGCCCATTCCACTGGAAATTCCCTCTGCCCCTTTTCAGTGGTGAGGGAAAGAGAGAAGAGGAGGACAAACGGAGGCAGTTTCATTCTTTGGGCGACGACCGTTGGACGCGAAGAACGGAAGGAAAGGGAGGACCATCGGACGTTGGATGTATGCGGAGAAGGGAAGGGAGGACCATCGGATGTCGGAAGCAGAGAAGGGAAGGGAGGACTGTCGGACGTCGGACACGGAGATGGGAAGGGACGGCCATCAGACATGGAGAAGGGAAGTGGTAAAGGGAAGGGAAGGAAGAGGAGTACCTACTTAAAGTAGTATATCACCACCCTAGTAATGCGCATGGCCAGGAGGACCGTAGCGCAGCCCACGGCACGCAGCGCGGGCAAGGCAGGTGGCCGAGGACCTGCCAGGATGGAGTTTGACCATGCGACGAGATGCGCACGTCCATCCGAGGGGTCGGCGAGCCCCATACTTAGTCAAACATAGTGGCGCGAGGTTGGTGATCCAAGCGCCAAGGCCGGATGCGGACTCATCTACCATACGCGACGGCACGCGGAGTCGGCATCAGCTAGCCCAGATACCAGCAAGGCGAGCACGGCAAAAGGAGACCTGGAGCCATCCTTTAGATGCGCGGAGGCTAGCCCAGCCTTGTGCACTAGCATGTGCAGTCTAGCCTGGCTACACGCACAGACGCGTGCAGGCCAGCCCTACCGCCCGTGTAGTCCAGATTGGCTGCGTGCCCTGGCGGGCGCAGATAGCTGCACGCCTAGATGCATGTGCGCTCGCAATATTGCGACACATCTGATTGCGTTGCAATATTGCGATGCAATCAGATGAGTCGCAATATTGCGACACACAATCATGCGTCGCAATATTGCGGCGCAATTAATTGAGTCGCCAATGCATCGCAATATTGCGACGCAATTTGCGACATTTGCATCGCAAATTGCGATGCAATTTGGAGTCGCTAATGCGTCACTAAATTGCGACGACTTATGTTTTGTCGCAAAATAGTGATGCATTTTATTGCGTCGTTAGGCGTCGCTATTTAGTGACGAAATTGCGATGGATAGCAGTTTGCGACAAAATTTATAGTGACGATCAAAATGCGTCTCTAAATGGATTTTGCGACGTATTTTGACATCACTAAAATGAATTTTTCTTGTAGTGACCTATGATGACCGGATAATGTCAAAAGAGCACAATCCATGGAGTCTCCAACTATTTTGCTTAGCTTTACATAACAAGATGGTAATCATGCTCACATGTGTCTTTATGCTAGATGGTGTGACTTATGGCAGGTGGAGCACTTCCATATCTACTGACTAGTCACACCATTACAATAAGGCACGCTACCATGGTGCGGACGGCTCCTATTATTTGGCCTTGAGCTTGCTTATAAAAAGATACCCTTCATGCTCTCCTTCTATCCTCGCAAAAATGATGATTTAATGCAAAACTTTTCTTTATTAGAACAAGTGCTTCTTCTGTTTCTAATACATTGCCTACCTTATTATTCTTATGGGTGTATAAGGTTCCTTGGCCAGATTTTGGCACCAACAATGTATATAATATGAAACTCTCGGGTAGGCTTGCAAATGAGCAAAGTGTCCCTGATATCTCAAGCTTTGCTTAATAACATGCCGAATTGGAACACTTCTAGGCTTGCAAAATTAAATATAAGCTCGGTTCAGCTTGATATGAAGCTTGTTCTATCTCGGTCCAAATCAAAATGGTGTGATTTTGTATGGCGCCGAGCGCCGCTTTTGTTGGCGCTGCTCTTTGCTCAAAAGATTCTGAGTAGAGTCAAGTTGGTGCTCTCTCTCTCTCTCTCTCTCTCTCAACGCCCATAACTTTGGATAGAGGGAGATTCTCTCATTGGGTATGGCTGGTTGAGCACAGCCAAAGTGGATACTTCAGCATAAAAATTTTACTATTATATAATATTTGGTGCTTGTCCCCAATATATGCAAGTGATTTGAAGAATAAAAGAGCCCAATAGTGCTCTAAGTATAATAGGCCACCCGTGCACTGGACGCTTGGCCTGACGTTAACTGATGATGGAGAATTGGAGATGTGTAGGTGACCACTAGCCACAACCAGGCAAGTACTCACCCGCTATGGCTTCCGAGTGAAGAATAAATAGAAAACGTGACCTCTTAGCCCAACCGTATGTATGTGGAGCCACATATTAACTCACAATATCCAAATTCTCTTTTGGGAGCTTACCAATTACCAGCGGTAGGCAAGCAACTGGGTCTCCCCTGCGCATTGAGTCGTAGTCCTCCCATCAATTTCAAGCACCTGTTAAAAACGGAGACCCATCTCACCCCCAATTTTCTTGTGGCAAAAATTTTTAACATATCTTGGGAGTATGGGGACTGAAATGGGACAGGGATTATTTTTAATCTATACTGAGAAAGATCGGCAAAGATACGAAGATAAGCATGCCTTTTATCTTACTTCGCTCCCATTTAACACTTTCTTATATGTTTGAATAATATTAATTCTTAATTTAATTTAATTTAATTTAATTATTTTAATATTGACAAATATACATTTAAAAGAGAAATATCATGAAATTTATTAATATCGATCCTTAATTGAAAACAAATTTAGCTATATCATTGAGTTCAAATCTTTTACTAAAAGTTTATGCAATTAAGAGCGAAGCAAGCTAAGAATGACTAGAAAGATTTATAAGCTCCATGAGGTTGGTTTAGAAATTATATTCCTTCTTTAACACGGATGAAGATGGAGGAATTGATGGATCCCCGTCTATCTTGCTCATGGGTTATGGGGTTAGATCTTTTGCATGAAAGAGCATTAGATATTCTTACATACAGATAGCTCTTCAAAAATTAATTTTTGCTTTAAGATTTGTACGTACCAATGCAAAAAAAAAAAAAAATGTTCATTTAACGAATGCCAAATTAATTTAAGAGAACAAGAAAATGTCATCGTTGGTAAGGATAAAAGAATAATGATATAGATCATATCTTATTATTTCTATAAATAATAGGAATATGGTTTATATTTTTTTTATTGAATAAATATAAAAAAATAACAAAAATAATAGGACCCGCCCCGTTGCCTCTTATATCATCCGCCAGGTTCATTCAGCTTCCCCAGACGACCACCATCCCATTAGCACCAACATCACCCTTTGCATCCCCTCTTTCTCTCCCTCTTACTGCTGTTCCATCCCACAATATATAGCTCCAGATTTATACTTTGAGACATCAAAGAACAAAGTAAGTTCAAGCACTGGCCCCATGGCATCCCTCTACTTATCAAACTTGTATCCTCGATCGCTTACACACTACATCAGTGCTGCTTTCTTTTCCCTCCTCCCCTTCCACCCTCTCAAAGCCCACTATCCTCAACACTAAGCCCTTATTCTCCCTTGGTTCAAACTCAGCCACCTCATTAAAATGCTCATCCACACCACCACTTGAGCTCTCTTCTCCTCATTTTGAAGAGGAAGAGCAGCTTGATCTCCACCATGTTTGGAGGAAGATCCATGGCTCCGACTGCTGGTCCGGCCTCCTCGACCCCATGAACCCCCTCCTCCGCAAAGATATCATCCGCTACGGAGAATTCGCACAGGCCTGCTACGACGCCTTCGACTTTGACCCCTATTCCAAGTACTGCGGCACCTGCAAGTACTCCGGCAACCACTTCTTCCACCGGCTCCACATGGCCGGCCATGGATATGAGATCAGTCGCTACCTCTACGCCACCTCCAACATCAACCTCCCCAACTTCTTCCAAAAGAAACGGCGGCTGCGCAACGTGTGGAGCACCCATGCCAATTGGATGGGCTACATCGCCGTTGCCACGGACCCCCTCGAGATCGCACGGCTCGGTCGGCGTTGATGGGAAAGAATCCGTGTACGAGCAAATACTAGCAGACCGTAATATGCAGCGGAATAATAAATAAAAATGCGCAAACCATACAATCACAGAAACACCAAGATTTACGTGGAAAATCCCTTCAAGATAAAGGGAAAAAAACCACGGGCAAGCTAGAGAAGAAGATCCACTATAAAATAATAAATATCCAAGTCTCAAAGTCCCTTGCCAGAACTTGAGAAACAATCACAAGAGAATAATAGGGATATAAGGATTACATCACCAAAAAATACGGTCTCCTGCGTTACCTCCTTATTTTCTTCCCTTCTCTTCTTCTTCTTCTCTTGTTTTTCTTCTGCAGCACCTTCACGTGATTCCTAGAGTGGAAGTCCTCCCACGTAGTTAAGCACCAAGCAGTAGCCCTTCCTTCTCTTCCCTAGCAATCCATGCTTCTAGAAAAAAGAAATACCTGCTACATGCTTCCCCTTTTTTCATACGGCTGCTCCTTAAAATAGAGAAAACCAAAAAAGGAAGGCGGCTACTCCTTTTTGTAAAAGAGAGAGAACAAACCCTGGTGGAAAAAGGAGTAGCGCTCCCTTTTGCCCTAATGGGCTGAATAGGTGGGCCATGGGCCCAATAACCTCCCCTTCAGCCCATAAGGGAGGCTGTCTCATGCTTCCTTAGTATGAAATCATGCCGACCAGCTGTCGGCATATCTCTTGCCTTTCTTTTGATAAGGTCTTTGTCAACATGTCTGCCCCATTTTCATCTGTGTGAATTTTCTGAAGCTGTAACTGCTTCTCTTCAAACATATTTCGAATCCAGTGGTATCTCACATCTATATGCTTTGACTTGAAATAAAAAGTTGGGTTCTTGCACAAGTGGATGGCGCTCTGGCTGTCACAATGTACCACATAATTTTCTGTTTCAATCCTAATTCATGTAAGAATTCTTTCATCCACAGCATCTCCTTACAGACCTCGGTAGCAGCATATATTCTGCCTCTGTGGTAGAGAGAGCTACACACCTTTGCAATCTAGATTGCCATGACACAGCTCCCCCTGCAAAAGTAAGTATGAAACCTGATGTGGACTTTCTTGTATCAATATCTCTCACCATATCTGCATCTGTGTAACCAATCAGCACAGCTGGACCACCCCCAAAGCTTAAACAAACTTTGGAGCTTCCTCTGAGATATCTGAAGATCCACTTCACTGCTGCCCAATGCTCTTTCCCTGGATTTGCAAGAAATCTGCTAGCAACACCCACTGCATATGCGATGTCTGGCCTCGTACATACCATCGCGTACATCAAACTTCCGACTGCTGAAGCGTAAGGAACCTTCTTCATTTTCTCCTTCTCCTCATCACTTGAAGGACTTTGCTCTGAGCACAACCTGAAGTGACCTGCAAGAGGAGAACCAACTGGCTTTGCATTGATCATACTAAACCTATCCAATACCTTCTCAATGTACTTTTCCTGTGACAACCATATTTTCTTGATTCTTCTATCACGAGAAATCTGCATACCCAGTATTTGCTTTGCTGGTCCCATATCCTTCATTTCAAATGAATTGCTCAGCTCCTTCTTCAACCTGTCAATCATAGACATATCTTTCCCAAGAATAAGCATGTCATCAACATAAAGTAGGAGTATGACAAAATCCTCACTAAACCATTTGATATACACACAATGATCTGAAGCCATTCTTTTGTATCCATTTTCAGCCATAAATGAATCAAATTTCTTGTACCACTGCCTTGGAGCTTGCTTCAGCCCATATAAGCTTTTTTTCAATCTGCAGACAAGATTTTCTTTACCTTTGACTTTGAAGCCTTCTGGTTGCTCCATATAGATTTCCTCCTCCAAATCACCATGAAGAAAAGCTGTCTTCACATCTAACTGCTCAACCTCCAAGTCTAGACTAGCAGCAATACCTAGAGCAACATGAATTGAAGACATTTTAACAACAGGAGAAAAAATCTCTTCAAAGTCAATACCTTTCTTTTGACCAAAGCCTTTCACAACCAATCTGGCCTTGTACTTTGGTTGAGAACAATGCTGTTGAGTCTTTAACCTGAAAACCCACTTGTTCTTTAAAGCCTTCCTTCCTCTTGGTAGTTTCACTAAATCATATGTGTGGTTCTTCTGTAAGGCATCCATTTCTTCCAGCATACCTACTAACCACTCCTTTTCTGCTCACTTTCAACTGCCTCCTGGTAACATTCTGGTTCACCTGCATCAGTAAGCATTATATATTCATCTGTAGAATACCTTTTGGAAGGTTGACGTTGTCTGATAGATCTTCTCAGCTGAGGCTCTATAGGAGGTTGCTCCTGATCTCCTTCCTGCTCAACATGTCCTACAGGTGAGTTAATACCTGCTCCTGCACTATTTTCTTGCACATCTCCCCTATCACCCTGATTTACTAGAGGAGTAACTGGATCACAGTCTGTTAATCCTCCTGCAGAAGACTTGACTGACACCTCCTTCTTGAAGTCTTGAAGGGTTTGATCTTCAAAAAATACCACATCTCTGCTTCTGAATACCTTCTACTTTTCTGGATCCCAAAGTCTATAACCAAACTCATCATGTGAGTAACCAAGCAAAGCACATTCTTTTGTCTTACCATCCAGTTTGGACCTCTCAATGTCCGAAACATGTGCAAATGCACGACAACCAAACACTCTCAAGTGCTTATAAGAGACATCTTTTCTTGACCATACACGCTCTGCAACATCACCATCTAGAGCTGTACATGGTGACAAGTTTATTACATCAACCGCTGTCTTCAATGCCTCATCCCAAAATCTTTTAGGTAACTTGGACTGTGAAAGCATACATCTGATCTTTTCTATGATGGTGCGGTTCATTCTCTCTGCAATTGCATTATGCTGAGGAGTACCAGGAACTGTCATCTCATGTTGAATGCCATGTGATCTGCAATAATTATCAAATAACCCTTTGTACTCACCACCATTATCTGACCTTATACATTTCAGTTTCTTTCCTGTCTCTCTTTCAACTCTGACATAAAACTCTTTGAAGACATTAATAACCTGATCTTTAGTCTTCAAACCATAGACCCAAACTTTTCTGAAAAATCATCTATAAAAGTGACAAAATAAAGTGCACCACTGATGCCTGGAATATTAACTGATCCACTAGGAGTTTTTGTCCTCAGAGGACCACAAACATCTGTATAGATACTATCCAAAACATGCATTTTTCTAGATAAAGCAGGACTAGCAAAAGAAACTCTATGTTGCTTGCTAACCAAACAATCAACACATGGGTTCAGATGTACACCTTTGAAGTCTGGTAGAACTTCTCCCTTGGAAAGAACTTGCAGCCCCTTCTCACTCATTTGTCTTAGTCGTTTATTCCACAACTCCATGCTGAAGTCGTTCTCTAGCATTCAACTGTTCACCATAAGCTTTAGCCTGCAACCTGTATAAAGTGTGATATTTCTTCCCACTGGCTACAACAAGTGAACCTTTACTGAGCTTCCATTGCCCTTTATGAAATCTGCTATCAAATCTCATCATCAAGTCTTCCAACTGAGATTAAATTTAGCCTCAAGTCAGCTACATGCCTTACATCCTTGAGCACCAACTTACAGCCAAGATTGGTCTTCATGTGGATGTCACCCATGCCAATGATATCAGTTGTGCCTTAATTTCCCATCTTGACAACACCAAAATTTCCAATCTTATATGTAGAAAAAAACTCCCTCCGTAGTGTAGCATGATAAGAAGCACCTGTGTCAATCACCCACTCATGATTTTGACACTCACATGAGAAGATACCATCAGAAGTAGATAAAATCAAATAATCATCACTCTGCACAGTAGCTGTGATATTCTCCTTTGACTCTGTATCCTCCACTTCTTTTTCCTTTTTCTTACTCTTCTTAGGCTTCTTACACTGATTCTTGTAGTGCCCTTTCTCACCACAGTTATAGCAAGTAATATCTTTTCTTGACCTTGATTTGCTTCTACCCTTGTATGAATTGTCTCTATTTCTAGACTTTGACCGTCCTCTATTCTCTGAGACAAGTGCCTGTGAATCAATCTGAGAAGTTGCTGAATTTTTTCTTCTTAACTCCTCATTCAACAAACTGCCTGTTACTTGACTCATGGTGATAACACCGTCTGGTGCAGAATTACCGAGGGAAACTACCAGTGTCTCCCAACTTTCTGGCAATGAACTGAGAAGTAACAATGCCTGCAACTCATCATCAAGAGACATTTTCATAGAGGATAACTGGTTATTAATACTCTGCATTTCATTCAAATGCTCAGCAATAGAAGCACCCTCTTTATATTTCAGATTCACTAGTTTTCTGATCAAGAAAGCCTTGTTGCCAGCTGTTTTTCTCTCATATAGACTTTCTAACTTTTTCCAAAGAGAGTTTGCAGAAGTCTCAGTGGAAACATGGTGAAAGACACTATCATCCAACCATTGCCGAATAAAACCGACTGCCTTCCGATCTAACATGATCCAAGCATCGTCTGTCACTATAGCGGGCTTTGCTTTGACCCCTTCTAAAGGTCCATATAGATCCTTGCAATATAAGAGGTCCTCCATCCTTGGTTTTCATATCATCCAATTGTTTCCATTCAGACTGATCATGCGGGAAACATTACCGGCCTCCATGCTCGCACACACAAAAAAAATTCATAGGCTCTGATACCAGTTGATGGGAAAGAATCCGTATACGAGCAAATACTAGCAGACCGTAATACGCAGCGGAATAATAAATAAAAATGCGCAAATCACACAATCATAGAAACACCAAGATTTACGTGGAAAATTCCTTCAAGATAAAGGAAAAAAAACCATGGGCAAGCCAGAGAAGAAGATCCACTATAAAATAATAAATATCCAAGTCTCAAAGTCCCTTGCCAGAACTTGAGAAACAATCACAAGAGAATAATAGGGATATAAGGATTACATCACCGAAAAATACGGTCTCCTGCGTTACCTCCTTATTTTCTTCCCTTCTCTTCTTCTTCTTCTCTTGTTTTTCTTCTGCAGCACCTTCACGTGATTCCTGGAGTAGAAGTCCTCCCACGTAGTTAAGCACCAAGCAGCAGCCCTTCCTTCTCTTCCCTAGCAATCCATGCTTCTAGAAAAAAGAAATACCTGCTACATGCTTCTCCCCTTTTTTCATACGGCTGCTCCTTAAAATAGAGAAAACCAAGAAAGGAAGGCGGCTACTCCTTTTATAAAAGAGAGAGAACAAACTCTGGTAGAAAAAGGAGTAGCGCTCCCTTTTGCCCTAATGGGCTGAATAGGTGGGCCATGGGCCCAACAGGCGTGACATCGTGGTTGCATGGTGAGGCACCGTCACATACCTCGAGTGGATCCACGACCTCAAAGACATCCTCACCCCGGCGCACTTCGGCGATGACCCTTCCGTTAAGGTGGAGTCCGGCTTCTTGGATTTGTACACCCTGAAAGAGCACCAGTGCAACTACTGCTCCTTCTCAGCCTGAGAACAAGTGCTTGCCGATATTAAAAGATTAGTGGAAAGATTCAAAGGCGAAGAGCGATTCAAAGGTGAAGAGCTCAGCATCACGGTCACCGGGCATAGTCTCGGCGCGGCGCTGGCCTTGCTCAGCGCTTACGACGTCGCTGAGATGAGGCTAAACGTGAAAGAAGATGGGGAGACGATCCCGCTGACGGTGATTTCCTTGGTGGGGCAGAGAGTTGGGAATTTGAGGTTCAAACAGCGATGCGAGGAGCTTGGGGTGAAGGTGCTGAGGGTGATCAACGTGCACGACAGGGTGCCGAGCGTGCCAGGGATAATAGCGAACGAGAAGTTCCATTAATTCCGGGGATAATAGTGTGCGCGAGGTTTAGGAACAAATTCTCCGGTCCTCCTCCTATAAAAGGAACAGGGGAACGCTTTCTATAATTATAACGTCAAAACAATGGTATTATTAGTCCCACATCGAAAATCATTCAGAAAATAAATTGCTTAAAATTGTTTCAGTATCAAATCCTAAACGGCCGGATGGGGGCGAGAGGAGTTTCAACTGTGCTCTGTAACCGGAGCAGTTTCCGGTCCCTGTTAAGGTAGACTTGTGGTTAATAATAAACAGGAATAGGAATAGGTTTAATTAATTAATTAATAAGGAGGAATACGAACAGGGGACTGGACTGGACTGGAACACTTCTTGACGACGAACAGGGAACATCTTCTTCTACACAGGACGAACAAACAGGGGACTGGAACACACGACAAACAGGGGCTTCATCTTCTACTTTAACAAACCTTAACAACCCACACGAACTGCTTTAACAGGAACATGAAACATCACAGCTGCTCCAGACGGCCAATTTTTTTTTGATATTCTTCATGTTCTCCCTTAATGTTTGATCTAGAGTCGTTAAAAAAATTAGAGTAGTACAATTCTTTTCTGCAACCATATGGATCGCGCTGCACTTCAAACCACTGAGACCCTTTCCTCCATTGGGAAAGCTTGATTTCAGGGCCCATGAGGTTGTTATAATGTTTGTGGCCTTGGTTATTGAGTTTTCATCAAATGACTGCACAAAGCTGTAGGAAGAGTCCATCAGGTACTTATTGACAGTGGGGAAATTAAAGACTGGAATGCAACTCTCAGCGGAGAGAAGAACAAAGCGCTCATTAGAGAAGTCCAGCAAAGCATTGGCCAAGAGACGCTTTTCCGCATCCACCAGTGATATTAAGCCTCGTCTAGCCTCCTGTATGCAAACAGCAAACAATGCTATAATCGTTCCACGTGCGGCATGGTACATGGTGTGAAGATGGTGACGAGATCAAGGTATATTAAACTCTCTCTTTTTGTTACGAAAGTTTGCACGCGTCCAAGATAGTCATCATGCATTACATCTACGAGTTTCAAATACGTGAACATGCATGGGTGCAATAACATCAACTATATATATATTATGATCCATATGAAACGTGAAAGAAGACGGGGAGACGATCCCGCTAACGGTGATTTCCTTGGCGGGGCAGAGAGTTGGGAATTTGAGGTTCAAACAGCGATGCGAGGAGCTCGGGTTGAAGGTGCTGAGGGTGATCAACGTGCACGACAGGGTGGGTGCCGAGCGTGCCGGGGATAATAGCGAACGAGAAGTTCCAGTACCAGAGGCTGGTGGAGGAGGTGATGTCGTTCCCGTGGAGCTACGCGCATGTGGGGGTGGAGCTGGCGTTGGATCACTCGGAGTCGCCGTTCCTCAAGGAGAAGGCGGACGTGACGTGCGCGCATAACTTGGAGGCTCACTTGCACCTGGTCGATGGGTATCACGGAAAGGGGAGGGGGTTCAAGTCGGCCGGGGGGCGGGACGTGGCGCTGGTGAACAAGAGCAGCGACTTCTTGAGGGAGGAGCTGGGGGTGCTGCCGAGGTGGTGGCAGGATGAGAACAAGGGGATGGTGAGGGGGGAGGATGGGCGGTGGGTGGTGCCGGAGAGACCTCGGATGTAGGGGACTCCGGCGGACACGGCCCACCACCTTGAGAAGGTGCTCAAGGGTGTGAGGCCCCGCTTGGAATACCCGTAATTCTCGCCCCGTCGATGTTCATTGGTTTCATTGTCGGATGATGCATGGAATGGCCTAACAAGGGCTCCACTGTACATGCGTGGTCATTGACCCTTTTTTTTTTTCCCCTTCTTTTTAAACAAAAAAGATATTGAAATGTTATAAGGAAATATATTCATGTTCATAGAAATAAGAAATATAATATAAGAAATAAGAAACGATGAATATATGGTTCGTTTTATAAAATAAGAATTAAAAAATATTGAGATGATTATGTGGTAATGTTAAAAAAATTATTTATTAACAGTAGTAATTAAAGATAAGTCGAGAGGACGATGACTTATATGATTTGGATATACATAACGTAGAAAGGAAAAAAAAAATACATAAAATAAAATGGTAAAAGAAATTAATATTTTAATTTATTTATCTTTTTTGAATGATTTTACTAGTTATTGTTGAGGATCATTATGAGTTTCAATCCGAATGAAATAATTAATGCTAGATAGATAATTTGATATAGAAGGTAAGGTCTAAAAACTTTATAGCTTAAGCTTTTGAATTAAGTTGCGTTTCTAACTTTGATATCTAAGGCCTTCTCCTAGATTATTACTAATAAGTGGTATTAGAACCAATGGTAGATAATAAATGCAATGCAAAGATGTCATTTGGAGAGCAGTTGACTCTTATTAAACTTAATGCTAATATTTTATGGTGGAGAGTGGAATCTCATGTTGGAGCAGAAATATATACGTGATGCATTCAGAAAAGTAATTAGATACGTGATGGATTGGACTTAAAAAGTTAAATTTGCTTGCCGCCCATGTGAACAAAGAGATTATTGAAGATCATATGCAAAGTCTAATCCCATGTAAAATAATTAGTGAGAGGTAGATGAATTGATATAAATGATTGAGCTCAAAACTTAATAGCTTAAACTTTTAAGTTGGATGAAGCTGGTATTGACTTCTATATTAAGTCCTTTCTCTAGCTAGTTGAACTTGAACTCTCTTTTTCTCTCCAACAATATATATTTTGTTCTCTTAAGTTTTAGACTCAATTATATCAATCCTTCTACCTTTCACTAATCATTCCATATAGATTAAATCTTTAACATGATTTTCAGCATTGTTCCCCTTTATGTGTGAACCAATTTTAGATCTCCCTTGGATTCAATCCATTACTCTTTGATCAAATTATATGTTCAATTATTCTTCCCAGAGCACTCTGTCTCATTGCTCAAACTTAATAACCCACTCTCTCTAAGAGCCATACTTAACCACAAAGGGATATCATTCAAGCCCAAGAGTTCTTGAAGTCATTATATCATGACATACTCTTTGATCAAGGCATCCATTGTTCTTGAAGTCATATGCTATATCACACATGACAGCATAATTGGGTGGAATATAGGAAAATAAAAAGAAAGGCAAATACAAACATAACAAGGATGGTTGAGATGGGGAGAAGGAAACTCCCAAATTCCAAACATTAGAAAGCACAAAAACTAAGAATGGAAAAAAAAAAAAAGCATTAATAAATATATAGAGAGAGACAGCCAGCTGAGACTAAAAAAAAAATCAATAACAATAGTGTTCACTTGACCTATGAGACTCAAAATCAACATCTCATATAATCTCATGTAATTGTAAAAAGATTACATGTGATCATTGAACAATAATAGTGCACTCTTGTTCGCTTTTTTTCTTCATTTATCAATAAATAAAATACTTTAATTTTTTAATTAATTGAAAAGGTCACCATTATTTATATTTTATATTTTCAATTATAATTGTAAAGACATGCCTTTATTTGTTTCTCTTGATGGCATTATCCAATCGAAAATCATCCCCTTTTCTATATTAAAGAATTATACCTTAATGCTAGAGGTGGAGGTAGAACGATTTATTTTGATTTTTTTTTTCATTTGAATCTATTAACTTATAGATGTATACAAACTTAAGCATCAACTAATATCATATCATTAAAAATGGTAACCATCTCATCCATATACATTCAAATATTATCCTATTTATAATTTTTTTAAAACTTTATACAGCACTCATGGTTCTTTAAAAAAATAATAAATATTACGTACCATCAGCCCACTCTCCGCACCTCTTCTTCCTTCCCCGCCCTCTGGAGTTCTCGAATAAGAGTGGAGGTTTGCAAGCAGTAATTTTATTTAATACATGCCTCACTGCCAAGGGTCAGTTTATCAACGTGAGCACATAGATTGCCATTTGTGAATATGATTTTCGGTGGAAGTATAATATATACCTTGTAACTAGGATCTCAGGGACTAAAATCTTTAATTTTACCAACAACATGAATACAATTTGGCTTTCTTTAAATTATACAAAACAATATAGTTTTAAATTTTAATCTTTAACTACTCAAATAATCAATTCATTATAGGCATGTTATATTCTCTCTCTCTTCCTCCCTTTGTATGTGTGTGCATGCGCATGTGTACATGTTTGCTTTTCTAGTCAGCTGCCCACGCATGCATGGACAGTTTTTTTTTTTGGTTGGTGGGGGAGGGAGGGGTGGAGATCCAATTTACATGTTTGGCACCTTGCTGCATGATTTCTTTGATGTTACCGTAACAAGACTTTAGGTCAAATGAGATTTAACATGGAAAGGACTTACACCTTTTCCTTGCTAAATTATTCTGCTTATATGTACCTTGTTCAAACTTACTTCTGATGCTGCACCTGAACTTATGCTATCATATTTTGCATGAAAGTTGCAGTGTGACATTGTTTATACTTATTCAGTTGCAATGTTTCTCTCACATATGCATTGAGAGGACCAAATAATGAATACAGGTGTCTATGGCTTGTTAGATGTGTGAAAGAAAAATTGCAAAGCTTGATTCATTGATGATTTAGCTTTCCATAGAAATAGATGATGCAAAAGAATAGACAAAATTGATAGATCATACTTGGCATATGGCTAGTCCATGTTTGTTATTGGTGAGACCGATGGCGCCATAAACCATGATACTCGAGCAACTCCTTTTTCTTGAATTAGATCTTTGCAATGATCCGTATCGATTAGATGTCCGTATTTTACAAGCTGCTATATGATTTACTTGGCCTCAAACTGGTCTTTCATGGAAGCTATTGTCTATAAATTTGGCTTTAAATCTTTTTTATTTGTAATTTTTTGGAGATTTGGGCTAAAACTTGGAAATTTAAAGAAAGTTATAACATAGGAGATAATAAACAAGTCATCAAGATTTTTTTTTAAATGCATAGATATATTTTATTAAGTATGGAAGCTTTTAACATTATCAGTATTACTCATGTATGTTATGACAATTTGGTATACTACTAAGAGGAAGTTAATTTATATTTGCGATGTCATGAATTTAGAAGTGTGTATGATGAAACATAACTGATGTAATTATATAATTTTACACAGATGATGCAAAATCTAAGAATGTTCAACTAAAAAAAAAGAATAAAAAATTTGGATTAGGAAGTATTATCCTTTTCAGAGAGACTGTTTGGTCTGGATAACATTTAACATTGATGGGAAAAGAAATGACATTGAGATTTAGATATTTGTCATTTTGCAATAGCAAGACTTAAGGTTTGGAAACTCATCGGTTCAAAGATATTAATATATGGAAATATAAAAATATGTAAAATGCAAACTAAGCACACAGGAATTATGTATGTATGTGTGTGCGTGTGCAGACATGGATGTCTTGGAGTTAGATTTTGTCACAGAAAAATATAGGATTTTGGGTCTTGTTCATGTGAAAATATGTTTTATAAAAATAAATTGATGATGTAAAGCATAAACTCATAAAGTTTCGCAGACATTGTATCAATATATGAATCTATGTGCACCTTATGTGAATATATGCATAGATATGTATGTATTGGAACTTAGATATGTGATTCAGTTAGATTTTGCAACAGTAAAAAAAATCAGAGTTTTGACATGTCTATGCTGAATTTTTTTCTTTTCAGAAAACGTGTACTATGTAAAATGTGAATGAATAAGTGTGCAGACATTCATGTTATATTTGTATAATGCCCTTTCTTTCTTAGCTAATGTTCTTTATTTTTTCTCCAAAGAATTATTCTTATTTGATTTCGTGAACATGTCTACTAGACATGATACTAAATATTTATCGATAATCTGCAAGAGCTGTATTCATCTTAAGTTCACTCTGAGCTTGTAAATTTAGACTTTTTTCTTGGTATGATGCTACTACATGTCCACAAAAGCAAAAGCTCTTTGATAATTACAGGAGACACATATCAATCCTTGTGCTTTGTTTGTCAAGGCCTTTGTAAAATTTGTTCATCTGTCAACCCAATCCCTCTGCTTTGATGAGTAATATCTAACAACCTTACGTCCTTGGATATTATTAATTGGATTAACTTCCTATTTGTTATAAGTTGGTTCCGTATTGGTTCATTTGGATCCATCCTTCTTTTGCAATCCCCTCATCTCTTTGTTGTAACATATAATTTTGATTGGCGTTGGAGTTATCCTAGTCTTGAAAGAAGTTCTTTGTAATTTGGGCCTTATGCTCGTAATCATAACCAGAAAATTTTTTCCAGCTATTAGGGGTTGGACATCGAATTTGGATCCAATTCATAGTTTGACCTACGTTTTACTAAGGTTCACAAAATCAATACGAAAATAGTTCTGGTACATTATCAGTTTGGTAAAGTATGGTGGGCATCTTGTACTAAGTCAGAGTATCCATACTTTTTCTCACTTCTAGCCATAATACTACTCGAAACTAGCCAGTATAGGTCAGTATTAGTATAGATAGCATAGGGTGGTTCCACTCAGCTTGAATAGTTAGTGCCATGCTTGTTCCTTATCGGTAGGGCTAGAAGTGGGCTGAGCTGGGTCGGGCTAGATCCTTGCCCAAGCCAAGCTCGGATTTTTTTGGGTTTTGGGATGGGTCAAGCCTTGAAAATTTTTGGCTAACTCAAGCCCGAGCCCAAGCCCAAGCCCAGCTCGAAACCCATTGGGCTGACCCGAATAAGCCCATTTGGGCCAAAACACTAGGCCAACTAGATTTTGACCCAATTTTGGTAATTTATTCTACAAAATTGTCTGCTCATTGGCTCATTTGCTTAGACATATAAGTTATTTGCTTAGATTAAATTAAAGCATATATATAATGATTGTTTGTTTAGAAAATAAATACATAGGTTTAATTTTGTATAAACTAAAATAAATGAATATTTAACCAATCCAACCCAGAACTTCATAATTGGGCCTAGTTCGGGTTTCATAATTGGGCCTAGATTAGGCTCATGTTTAGCCTGGGCTAGCCAATCCTTGGTCCAACTCGGTTCAAAATTAATATGGGCCTTAATTTTGTGCCCAAGCCCGGCCTGAAGTTCAGAAAATCTGGGCTTGAGCCTGGCCTGATGAGCCTCGAGTTGGCCTGAACCCACTTCCAGCCCTACTTACCGATATAGTATGATACAATAATATAGGTCAGTACAACATATCTTACTTTGTAGAGTTCATCTATCATGCTTTATTAATGTTTTTCTTGGAAACCAGGCTTCAATCTCACCCATTCAAGTCCACCATTCAATGCCTTCAATCTCACCCATTCAAGTCCTTTGATTTTCTTTTGTTTACGGCACTACCTACATATAGTTAAAAGCATGGCAGAAAAAGTATAATACTTTTTATAATAGGATGTCTACCAAATGCCAACTCTATCTTTCATCCCATCTTCAGACCTTCATTGATGTTGTTTCCTTAAATGTCCATGCTATTAAGATTTTAACAATGAATACAAAACTGTGTCCTTGATGATATTTTAAGTTATTTATGTATAGGATCTAGGACCTTAAGTTTTATGAGAAATCATTTGATGTGCTATTTTCTTACCACACTACCACATCATGATACATGTTAGTGGAAGTTATTAGCATTTGTAACCATGGATTGGTCCTATGTTAATAAGGGGCATAACGACTGTCATGATTCGGTGTTGGTAGCTTTCATGGGATTAGTTTGTTTGCTGAGGTGTTATGTCTAAGGATCAAATATTTTCAAAATTTGTGGCCACATTAAGTTTAACCATTCAGTTTGAGAGTTTTTTTTAAAATAAATAATTGTTTTCAAAACTTGCTCGACTACAATTAATGTTGCTCAAGCGGAAGAATGTTGAAAATTTTTTATATGTGGGCTGCTATTAATAATTGTGATTTTAATTTTGTAAGACCGACTGAACGAATTTGGTCCAATGATGCAAGCCAAATGAGTCCACTATTGATTAAAATTGTAATCCATATGGTTTAGGCTTGGGCACACCTCTATTGGGTGATGTGGTTGCAGTTTGTGTGAGCCTAAAGCCTAATAGTGACCCATGATAGGAGGGCCTACTAGGATTTCTTTATAAATAAGTTAGGTTCTCTCTTTTCTCCTTAGATCAGTGCTTTGTTTTTTCATCGAAACACCACCTAAGGGAGGAGCAAGAAGAGGAAGACCTAGGCTTCTTTGAGACTTATGCACTTCTCTCATAATGGCATAGACAGGTATGAAATTATTATTATTTCTATTGGTTCTGATTACATATATGATATCCTTAAATCCTTAAATATTATTATTTTGGCTCTTACATCCTTTGGTATGATAACAATATAAGTTAATTTTGGCTAAAAAAGCCGTTCGGCCAAAAGAGCTCTTCGGGTTACGTGGAAAGAGTTTCATTTATTCAGTCAAGTGAGAGAAGTAGTATAAATAAAATATTCTCTTCTTTAAATGCTCTTAACTTGAGCATTTAATGCTATTATGATACCTCCTCGCAGCTATATTACATCATATTCTTATGTTGCCATATTATATTACTATGCTTCTGTATCATCCTGGTACTAGTATATTATAAGCATAGGGATATGATACAACTGCACAAGGATATCGAATAAATATCAACTCTCTATTCCTCCTAACTGAATGAAATTTAATGAAACAATATTATATATTTCTCTACAAGCAAAACTTAAATTTTATGCAATATTTTATTCCCTCTATTCAATCAACAGAGGCAAAACTTAAGCTTTATATAATAGGTATTCCCTCTATTTGGTCAACAGAGTAAAGGGAAAGTTAAACAATATACTATTTTGGTCAAGACAATGTGATGAAAATAAATATATATTAATTCAAACCAATTTTGGTCACCATCTTAGATTCTTTTGAAATATAATAATAATAAAAGAGGGCCTTGTAACAACATGACCAAAAGAAAGATCTTCTTCTGAAATATAATAACAAACACTATCAAAGAACACACTTAATACATACTTGCAAACTATGACTCGAAGAACACATTTAAAAATCAGAATAACATTATTTAGAAAAGAAAATTTCACAAAAAGAATAGCATAATGAGCACATATGGAAACAATAAAAATCAAAAAGTATGATGACCATTTGTCATAGCATAATGTGCATGGTGCACACATTATTGCATTGCCATGAAAAAATTTCTCTCTTATCTGACTCACCATGCAGAGATGGGGGATCTGAGGTAGAATCATCATCGTGTATTTAAATCCCCTCACACCTTTCTTTTTGTAGTTTCTTCTCTTTATCTTATTTTACTACTATGCCATATGTGTATGGGATGTCTTACCTATTATTCACATATAAATGATTGTGACACTTGTTTCTCTTTATGTCTGATGGAAGATATCAAAGCTATCATAATACCTTCGAGAGTGGGAATTAGAGAAATAATATAATATTATTTCTTTAAATTTAATTCGGTTAAGAGGAATGGGGAGTTGATATTCATTCAATATCGTTGTGTTGTTGACTTGTTGTATCATATCCTTATGCTTGTGATATACTAACATAGGGATATATATCCTTGTGTTGTTGTATCATATCCCATATCCTTTCACTATTATATCATAAGCACAAGGATTTGATGAATAGTACAGAGATATATAAGTGAAGAATAAGAGAAGCACCATGTGTTTACACAATGACACAACACCCAAAACTTTATCCTTTTTTTTAAAAAAAAAGGGACCAAAAGGGGTGCCTCGACATGGCCATTATTTAATGGGAAGAGACTACTTGCTATGGGTTATGTCACATGGCATTTGAATCCCCCCACCCCTTTCCTTTTATAGTTTCTTTTTTCTTATCTTATCATGCTACCGTGCCATATTTTTATGGGGTGCCATACATATTATTCACATATAAATAGGGTGTCATACCTATTATTCACATATAGATGTTTTGTGGTATGTGTTTCTCTTTGTGATTGATGGGAGATCCATCCATAATCCATGATGGAATAATATGGAGGATAAAACAGAAAAAAAAATCCTGCAGTTTCTCATGCAAGACTATGCGCCATGTGTTTGTACAATCAACAACACCAAAAACTTCGTTTTTAAAAAAATAAAAGGACAAAAAGGGATGACTCAACATGGACATTATTTAGAAGAAAGAAACTACTTGCTACAGGTTATGGCAAGTAGCATGAGGCTTTTGCATGAAATTTTGGGATATGCATGATGGCACGGATCCTAATGTGGAGAGTGGGAGGGTCGGCAATGGCTTTGCGATTGAGGGAGTGGTGCGGCAACTCTCTTTTGGACGATAATGTCATCTTGATTTATTCTTTCCTCCATTCAGCGAACATGTGGCAACATTCTTGCCACATGTTCTATCAGATGCCAGTCTTTTTGAGTAATATCTAAAAGCCACATATGATATATATGATATGAACCTTATTGGCCTCATTTACCATCTCATGCCCTTACAGATGCTTTTTGCACTTTATAAATTCTGCTTTACCATAATATTTCTGTGGTCATATTTCCTATCATTCTGTCCATCTTCAACCTTTGTGTCCTAAATAGATGTGTGGAAAAAAGAAGACCAGTTGCCAAGCTCTTGCTTCTCATGCATTAATGACCAAGGATCTGTGTATGGTTAGCCAATTGCTAATCTTGATGAAAGACATTATAGGCTCCTATATGCCTGTTTAAACATGGTGGCTAATGCATATTTTCTCCACATCTGCATGGTTGAGATATTCCCTCCTCCCTCCAAAGTCGGGGCAAAAAAAGAGAGAGAAAAACCAAAAACTTGTTGTAACATCATTCTTAGATGAAATGGATCTCTAAATTGTATCTATCATGATAGAACAATAGATGTGTTCCAATGGCCTGTTTGTAAAATGCAATTGTTAATGAGCTGATTGCCATGCCCTCTGCTGATCTAAATTGAAAATTGAACATGAAACTTGCCATTCTTTATATTATATTTCCAACATGAGAGGGAGTAATATGGACTCATACCATGCTGCGTTTTGCTTTTTTTAAAATTTTTGTTAACAAACTGGTTAAAAATTATGTTATCAGACCTCACAAGTCTTTGAGCCATAGCATTGTTTTCTTTTTAATATTATTTTGAGAAGAATTGCATTG